>JAUCMU010000042.1:7519586-7536457 GCA_032275025.1 Enteromius treurensis | reverse complement strand
CACTCCTTTATTGGGGGTGTCTTGCTAATTGCCTATAATTTCCACCTGTTGTCTATTCCATTTGCACAACAGCATGTTAAACTGATTGTCAATCAGTGTTGCTTCCTAAGTGGGCCGTTTGATTTCACAGAAGTGTGATTGACTTGGAGTTACATTGTGATGTTTAAGTGTTCCCTGTATTGTTTTGAGCAGTGTATATTAAATAAAAAATGCATTTGTTGTGAAACATGAGCTCAATAGTTGAATAAGAGCGGGGGGAAAAAATCATATGCAAAAGTGAAAAAAATGACAAAAGTGCAAAGTGTATTAAAACCAAAATCATATGTTTCAGGCCTTACTTCAGCCACTGCTCATAAGGCCGAAAAAGCAACCAAACACTTATATAGGCACAATAACAAATTGTTGACAGCTGATCTTAATCACTTAGGGATAACTGTCAAAATGAATGAATTTAATTAATTAAAAAATATTTGAGGAAACATGATCTCAGAAATCTTCTCTTTGTTATTGCTGAAATCATAATAAATCAAATAACTAAAAGTCACTAGACTTATCCCAATCCCTACCCCTAAACCTACTGTAACCCTACCCAAAATGTATTCCTAAAGTCAGTGGGAAATTATGGCTGATTAACAATGGTGTAGAAGCACCTAAGCCTGATCACAAGCCTAAAACAGGTATTTCCTGAAAAATTACTGTATCCCTCAATTCTGATTGGTTGTTTGGAATGTTGTACTTGGTGAAATCATGGTTCACCTTGCTCTTCTTAAAGAAAAAAGGGTGTTGGTGGTGTTTCAGAGAGAGGGGTAAAATTTTATTCAAGTCTGAATGTAAAGTAGTTTGCAATTACATTTATTGTGAATTGAGAATGTATTTATTTGCAAGTGAGATCGTATTGATTTCTATAGGTTTGTATGAATCTGTTTACAGAAAGGACAGAATAGAATTGTTCCCATTGAAGCACTGGACGCAAATCTTGCAGACATTGATTCTCTGATCCCAACTCATGACGAGAACGGGAGGCCCATTGCTGAATGGAAGAGACAGGTTATGGTACGCAAGCTTCAGGCTCGTCTGCAGGACGAAGAGCACAGCAGAAAAGTAAACTCCTTAACCCCTCCAACATAAAAGTCCTAATGTACTAAGTCATAAAACATTACAAATAAAATTGTTTTCTTAAACAGGACAACAGTGACCAGCACGTGGAGATGGATGGCTGGAGGTATTCCCAAGTCCACAATGTCATTTTGGGCCCTTTTGGAGAACTGCTAACTGAGGATGACCTGGTCTACTTGGAGGGACAGATTGAAACTATGTCCCTTCAGAAACGATGCCATGTTTATGAACTAGAGCTTGCGCGACTGGCGGAGGAACTCAGGACCATCCTTCCTGCTCCCATCGTTAATATCACCGTCAACACCCAGTGCCAGCAGCTCCCAAACATGGAGGAATCTCTACCCCTTCCTGTATGGTACAATCGCATCTCAAATATAGTAAAGAGCATGTCACTGCTCCTGACAAACCTCTCCGAAACAAACAGTGAGGATGGGATCAATAAGATGCCAAACACAGATCTGGCATCGGTGTTCACATACCAGCCAGAGAGGCAAAGTTCAATCAGAGGACGAAGGCAAAAGGTGGAAATGGAGATCCAGCAATCAGGAGTTTCTGTGAGAAATCTGAGGTCCAACTTTGAGGGTCAGATAGGAAACATTTACCCATTTTCTGGGCTTTTAAACAACACATCAGACACAAGGCAGCAAAAACTGACTACGTCGGCAAATCGTAAGGAGCAGCCAACTCAAAGCACTGATATAAATCACATTAACGATGGTGCCATAAAGTGCCTTCAGGCACCAGGCAAAGATGCAAATAAAGTGATGGAGACCACCTGCTTGCGAAAGGAGCGAATAGTTGTCCTGTTTTTGAGCCATTGGAAAAGGTCTGCGTATGCAATATCAATGCGAGCCAAGATAAAAGAAGAGCTTGGCACTCTTACAGGAGAAGGAATAACAGCTCCCATCTCCAAGCCAGGAACCAGATCACTGTATCATCTTTATAGGCAAAGAACCGCAATAGAGAAGATGATTGGCAACTGGAAACGCATCGCCTCAGGGGTCCCATCACGACAGATCCGGAGCCTCCAAAGGAAGCAAGTGACCTACTCCCCCGAGCAATTCCTTCCTCGTGTGGACGGCGCTCCTGTTGCTTACGACAGCTTGACACTTGACTTGTTCATGCTTGGCTATTTTCACATTCTTGAGCAGGACCTCCCAGCTGAGGAGCGCAAGATGAGGCACCTGCTTTGCTTTGAGGTCTTCGACCATGTGGGGAACTTTCCCTGGGAGACGGTCCGAGACTTTCACCGGGCTGTCCTCAGGGAGATTGAAGCTGGGAGACGTGAGTGGAAAGATGGTTTTGAGGACGTCAAAATGCAGTACTTTGGGAAAAGAGAAAATGGGATCTCTAAGGAATCCGTGAAGAATTCTAAAGCCGTGCCACAGGTTATCATCGAGAATACCGTATCAAAGGATGGAGGGCTTCACAGCAGAGATGGAAGCAGTGATTTCTCAATGTTTGGAAATGATGAAATTTGTAAATATATCGATCGCAGTTTTACGTTCTGGAAAGAGAAAGAAGCTGAGTTGTTTGATTTTTGAGGTTTGGGAATGCAGTGATGGTTTAGAATGTATCTTACGACTATATAACTGAGAATTATTTTGAATGCAAAATAATTTTGAAGTTACAGATAATTGATATAACAAAACAGGTGTTTGTTATATAATAACGTTTGTTAATTAAGTGCTTTGTAATGCAGCATCAGGTAAAATGTACCTTATATAAATAAAAAGAGTCGTTCAGCCATGCATTCCACAAATTTTTAAGTTTACCCTTTCTCTTTATAAATTTATAAATAAAAATTTGTTTTATTTGAAAATTGCTGTTTTGTGAGATTGATCATTCTGGAGTGCCTTATAATTTCCTGTTATACTTTTGTTTTGCACAAGAAACAAACTGACTGAGAATAGTACATAAATATACATTTATGGTGGTGAGTAAAATGTGTGTGACCTGCAGGGATGTTCAAACCACTCTGAGGGGCTGATGAAACACGTATAAGATGGAGTGTAACACTTGTTATATAGTAGTACTATGGTATGGTCTAAACCAGAAACACACTAAACATAAAACATAAAAACTAAGCAACAAATCTCAAATACACGTTCAGGGAGCTTGATTTCTGCTCCCTGCTGAAAAAAAAAAAAAAAACAGATTATACTGGTAAGGTAGGTTTTGAAGCGTGGATGCTGGTTTAAGCTGGTCATGTGCTGGTCCTAAGCAACTAGCCACTGCTCAGGATTGGCTTAAAACAGCACATGACCAGTTAAGGACCAGCTTAAACCAGCTCAAACCAGCATCCATGCTACAGAACCTACTTGACCAGCATATGCTGTTTTTTTTTCTTTTTTAACATGGCTGTGGGCAAACACACACACACACACACACACACAAAACACAAACAAGGAAACCTTAACTTGAGTTCAGGAAATTACTTTTGCTGCTAATGCTAACCTGTAAACACCATTCTCCTTCATGACATGAAAGTAAATACTGAACTGAAGAAACCATTTACTGTTCTGTTATCTTACTAATGTCACTAACAGTACAAAATGTAAATACACACAAATTCGAACATGTTGTAGTTTTTACGATTAGCTGCAACACATTTAAACATTTTGAGGAATGTTTTTATTGTCAACATTATCTTCAGTATATTTTTTAGCCCCAGGCTGTAGATTATGAAGCAATCTGCAAACAGACTTAATATAGGATATAACATGCATTGAAATTTCCAGGACACAGTAATGACCTCAACACTAATATTAGACACATAATCTAATTTGGATGAATTTTAATTCTTAGCTGCACAATATTTATCTTATGTTTTCTATTGGTCATTTGTTGAAAAATTTGAAATCAACATCAAATAGCCCTGTCCAACGCTTCTTATTTAACATCTCATCAGACTAGTGTGCTGAAGGAGAAAGATTTATAGATTTATGTCCAATGGGTCAAAAGGGCATGCTTGGATAGTGCTTGGTGATATTATTTGCATGTTTCACTAACACATAATGCCAAGCTGTGTACTCAAAAGTATGCTGGTTTGAACAGTGAATCTTTCTCCCAACTTTTAAATCTGTAATCTAATATTTTCATGTAATAAAGGCTATCTATCTATCTATCTATCTATCTATCTATCTATCTATATATATTCCTTATTTAATTGCTTATACTATATATTTACTCTGTAGGTTTCTCTATAAGTAACCTATATTAGTTATTGTATAATGCTATCAACTTACCATTTAAAAAAAACCTTACAAACAGCACAAATGTAAATACAATCGAAATCTTAATGTTTTATAATACCAGATTTATATTATAATGTGCACACAGGGTTTGCAACATTTTGTTTAACACCTTCCACTCAATCAGGCTATTATTCACAGGATGCATTCACTTGTAGACAAAACAGAAAGATGCACATACAGCCTGGGGTGTGTGCAAAAGACAAAACTAAGCGTTAAAAGTTTATAAATATTTGTTGCACTTCCAGATGCAGATGCAAACACTGGTGCACGGATGCTGGGCCTGCGGTTTAGTGAGCGAAGAGAGTTTATGAGGGACGTTTCCGTAAACACACAGTGATATCAGACGGGCGTATCGCCACCGCTGCGCATGCGCACAGGACTGGAGCCTTGACATCGCGGAGCAGCACTGCAATATCCATCGATTCGGGACCGAAGATTATCCATCTGCATTCTCGCAAGGCTGGTGCCACCTGTACATATTAATCCATACCAACTGTGTCATTAAAGCAATCATGTCCATGGGAAGTGACTTTGGGAACCCTTTACGGAAATTCAAACTTGTTTTTTTAGGGGAGCAAAGCGGTGAGTCTTTGGGTTTTCCACGACTGGGTTTAGACGAACCCATTAACCTTTCGACACATGCATGAAGTGCATTAGTATGTTGTAGTAGAGTCTTTTGTGTATCCGCTGGTGTTATTTCAAACGATGCTATCTCTCCATCGATTGCCTGTCAAAGTAGTCGCTTGCATGTTTTTAATTTTTGATTAGTCATGTAAACGTATAGCCATGCAGCGTCATTAGGCTACTAAACACCCATCTGTGAATATAACGTGATATAATCGCTATAAAATAAAACTCTGTTATGATTGTCACCTGTATTTTCTATTGGAAGCAGAAGGGCTGATGGTATTATTGATCGCTGTTATTTTAGCGCAGTCTAAATAACTCAAAACAAACGATGTGTACGAAATAATTCAATCGAAAGACACGTATATCGCCGTGTTTGTATGTATCTTCATGTTCATATCATATCCATTTAATGTCATGGAGCAGAAAAGCGCAGAGGCTTTGCATTTCCCGTGTGTCTACTGGAGACACACCCAGGTTGGCAGTCAGTGTCTGTGGGATTCTTCAGCAGAGCCAACATTAAAACCTCATGCATTGTTTTATGAGCTGTCATAAGATCAGGCTGTACGATACGGCTAGATATCGTGGTTTATTAATTTGGGCGGATGATGGTTTTATCAGTGTCACTGTCGGTGTTTGTGAAGACGTAATCAGACGGGCATTTGAGATCATGTCTGTCATTTGATGACTGGACGTCCAGATATTGAATATAATAACACTGAACATGGCGTCACCGTAAAGTTCACGTGTCCTTGAGATATGTTTGCCTTTAAATTTCCAGTAATGCTTATAGCTCCTAATACAGTGGTTATGCATTCATCATTCACTGTTCGTATGAGAAAACATGGACAGGCGGTCAGACAGAGGGCCCTCTGTACTGGAGAAAACAACATTAGATTGTGATACTGTAAGTGATAATTGCAAATTAAGTCTTGTTTTGTCTAAATAATAAATCCTACGCGGCCAGAATATGATGATATTACCACACCTGCATAGAAAAACCTGAATTTTCCTTAATTTTTTTCCGATTTATGTCGGCTTTTGAACATTCTGTCATTGTTTACTCATCTTTGTGTTGTTCCGAGCCATCTCTTTCATGTGGAACACAAAAGGAGATGTTAGAAAGAACAACATCCTCTCAGTCCCAACTTATCTTTTTTCCCCCCATGTAATAAAAGTGAATCGTGGCCGGTGAAAGGAAGTCATGCATGTTTGGAGCAACATGAGAGTAACTGATGGCATGGTTTGCGTGGACTGTCCTGACTATCATCAGAAGACCACTTGTATTCTGCTGTCCATGGTCCTGAAGCTCTCTGCTGTTCAGATTTGGTTGATCTTGTCTCAAGACCTCGGCAGAACAGCCAGTGAAGTCACTGAAGAATGGGACCATTATGTCCTTTTGTTCTATGAGCTCCAGTATAACCATTGGCATTGTAGCGTTTGGTGATTTTAGTATCTCGGCTCAGCCTGATAAACAGGCTCGACCAGACTAGCCTGAAAAGAGCAATCCTCTGAAATGTGTACTCAGGAATTCTGCTGTCATGCACTGCCGCATTTTTGAAGTCATTTTTCCCTGCCGTCATAACTCTAAATGACAGTGAAGTTCAAATGACATTCTCTGTGTAATCCCTTAAGAAATACCTTAATTTGAAGGACGGAGGTTATATGGCAGCATGGTAGTGTAATTCAATTACTAAAGACACAACAGTGTATGGGATTGGTCTGGGCAAACAAGTCATTAATCCCTTCAATGCGTATGATTCATCAAAATCTGAATCTTTTCCTGGTTTTGTTTTACAGTTGGGAAAACATCGCTGATAACAAGGTTCATGTATGACAGTTTTGACAACACTTATCAGGTATGCCATTGGTTCTAGCACAGACACCAAAGACATTTCCAATAAGTCTGTGTTATTTTGTATCTTACTCTGAATCTTATTATCATTACAGGCGACCATTGGAATTGACTTTTTATCAAAAACGATGTATCTGGAGGACCGAACTGTAAGAAGCTCTGGAACTAATTGGATATCATATTCATGCAACTATCAGAATCTATCAGTATTTCTACAAATACGCCTCGTTTGTTTTTCTTGCAGGTGAGGTTACAGCTATGGGACACCGCAGGGCAGGAGCGCTTTAGGAGTCTTATCCCGAGCTACATTAGAGACTCCACAGTGGCTGTGGTGGTGTATGATATCACAAGTGAGCGCCTCAAACATGCACCTTGACCCATTGTGTGATAAAAACATGCATTTATCCAAACTTTTCTTTTTCCAGATATCAATTCCTTCCAGCTAACCTCCAAATGGATTGACGATGTCAGAACGGAGAGGGGAAGTGATGTCATCATCATGCTGGTGGGCAATAAAACAGACCTGGAAGAAAAGAGGTGGAGTCTTTTACATTAAAATTGTGTACAGAATTCTTAATATGTGTCACTGTAGTATAAAGTTTCATTTTTTATATTTTTCTCTTTTTTGTATTAATGTTTTAGAAAATGGTAGTTTAAATTTGATCAAAATTGTAATGCATTATGTTGATTTGCTCTGATAGGCAAATCACTATAGAGGAGGGTGAGCAGCGGGCCAAAGAGCTGAACGTAATGTTTATTGAGACTAGTGCAAAGACTGGCAGCAACGTTAAACAGGTGAGTCTAAGAGCGCTACAGTGTCTGCTCAATGGCAAATGGACTTGATCCAATAGAGTAATTTAATTGAGATCATGCCCTGTAACATGACACATGGAAAGCTCTAAAAAGATTTGATTTAGTCAGAGTTGTTGCCCATAGGGCTTTAACTGTACCAGTCCACTCTGGAAAAAAAAAAAAATCTGATTTCATTCTCTTTCGGTTTGGTTTAACAGTTGTTTCGGCGAGTGGCTGCTGCTTTGCCCGGAATGGAAAGCCTGGATGATAACAACAAAGAAGGAAGTATCCTTTAATGCATGACATTTAAAGCAGATAAGTATCAATGTGCTGCATGTTAATGTGGAGATTGATGAGTAAACTAAATAATTTTGCCACCTGTCGGTTGCTAAACAATTCGCAAGCTGAAAACAGTAGGTCATTTTCCATCCACATTTCCACTAGTGAAACAGAAATTGCTAACCTACTTCTTGTGCATAGTTCATAGCTATACATACTGTACAGTATATCCTTTTGTCATCTATTGGTGATATCAAGCCTTATTTAACTGTCTGGCTCCTTTTTCAAAAACACAGACTTTTCATAACACTCTTTTGCTTTCTTATTATGCTTTTTCACCAAGATACGATAATAAAAATAAGATTTTGATTTAATAAAATAAGTTGGTCCTACTTTATATTAGGTCATAGCAGCAAGTGCTTTGGGTTTCACTTTATTTTACAGTATGTGTACTTACTGTACATGTTCTAATAATCCACTTACAGTGTACTTACCCAAGAACGTACTGATAATATAAGGTAACTACATGAGGTAGAATTAGGTTAAGCGGTAGGTTCAGGGTTAGTACCTACTGTAGTTATTGTAATTTTTACAGTAAGTACATAGTATGTACATGAGGAACAGGACTGTAAAATAAGGTGCTACCATGTTTTGCAATAGGATATGACCACAATGTGCATTTTATGTACTTGCATATTTTTTTGTGTAAGTACATAGTAGTTAAGGTGACCTAATATAAAATGTGACCAATGAATTTATTAAGAGATAAAAAAATACTGGGAAGCTGAGCTGAATACTTTAATAAGGCAACACCTGGATTTCCTTGACACGCAACCCATCTCCAGTGATTGACATTAAGCTGGACAAACAGCCAGATCCTCCGGCCACTGAAAGTGGGTGCTCCTGTTAGTAGAAAGTGGTTCGGACCTTCATTAACACCACATGCTTGTTCTGTTGCTTCCTATGGGTCCACGTCCAGTTGAACTTTATGATCGGAAATAGGCTTTTTACATCTGAATGGGTCTAAAATTATATTCCTCAGTTGCAAGAACAAAAAAACAAACAAAAAAACTACACCGTCTGTTTAATTGCCAAAATAATATCATAGGTAATTCAAAGTGACTAGCTAACAGATTCATATAAGACAGGAAGTGGCATGTGTACCATCTTCGGACAAACAACATTCAGAGTGTATTATCGGTTGTTATGTTTTGTATTTTTGTACATTACAAAAAGCACTAAATGATGCCTTCACACACACACACACATAAAAAAAATGAGTTTAAGATTCAAGACGGGGGACAGAGTAACTGTCTTTCGTCCATAGCATGCATGTAAGACAACTTTTAGAATCTGTCATGTCCTTTGGTCCATACACATCGATAGCAACGAAAAGAAGAACTCAGAATTAATGAAAAAACGAACAAAAAGAGAGAGGTCCCGTTCAAAGTCTTAGTGTGGGTCTGTGTATACAGTACATCCTACGTGCTAATCCAGTACCAGTCTCCGTGAGAGGTGTGTGTACTAACCCGGTTAACCTTTAAAGTGCCGTGGCACTGTTGCAAAGAACCAATGGATTTTTCTGCTAGCTTCATGTATACACTTTAGATCCGCCAGGCGGTACTGTATTGTATATAGTATTTATATTATTGTGAACATCCATCATTTAGACGTGGTTTATGTTCACTTGTACAAATGTTGTTGTTTTTTCTTCTTCTTTTTTTTTAAATATGACAAGGGCTTCACTTTTATTTTCTCTGTCTCACCTGTAGCCATACACTGGTAGTGAAGTATTACTTATGGTTTGGGCATTTAAATGTTGCCTTATAATGTTTCACTTATTCATCTTTTTTTTTTTTTCTTAAAGAACACATTATTCCTGTTAAATTGCTTTCAGATGTTTTACAGAAATATGTGATTTTTAGTTTTTAATTATAATTTTGTATTTGCAGCCAACTAGAACTAAAACGAATGAGTTAAATGTCCTTCATTCGGTTGAGGTGAGAAAGGCGATTTTAAGGTGAGCCTTAGGAAACAACAGATTTTCATTTCAAATACACGCACTTTCTTCTGGGTTCTGACAAGGAAGTGTATGGTTCACCACATCCTGAAGTGATGAAACAGACAAATGATTGTCGTATCTCTTGTTGTAAAGCTCTCGTAATCTCCCGCACATGCTGAATGGATGTGTAGATTAAAATTAGAAATGCTAGTCGCAGGCGAACACTTTCATCCTAAAACGTGAAGACCTTTTTAAAACAGCACTGAGCTGAGAGAGAATGTACCCGGCCTGTGGTCCGCTCACAAAATTCTGGTTATCGCAACAGTACGTTCAAGAAATGTGAGTTGTTTACAAATCTCTGGAAACATAGTATCTTTACTGTATTAGTTTTTTGTTTTTTTTATCTATTTTGAATTGTTTACATAAATGCACTGATTAACACCACTGATTGTATAGAGATTAATTTAGGAGATATTAGGTATTTATAATATATTTAATGTTAGTGCGAGTTTCTTTGCCAATAATTCTATTCGTTAAAACAAAAAAAAAATGGACATGAGGAATAACTGTGACTGAATTGTTGGTACTAGGATTGACTTCAGCTTCTGGGATAATTTAAGGGGCCGCTGATATTAACTGTGGGGAGGGACTGAGGAGAATGGGTTTTTGCATTGACAGGGCACAGAATACAGCATCTATCACATTCACATTTCTCAAGCCTCCGTTTCCTCTCGTTCGCTTTGTCATCTTTCACTTTTGTACACTAGTTGTGCCTTCTGTTATTGTGGCATCACAATGCAAAGCTTTCATTGTATGGCTACCTGAGAACACATACGTTACAGAGCGGTGGTCACTGACTGGTCGGCCGGACAACTGAAGGATTTATGATCAAATTGTTGTATTCACAGCATCTAGCCAATTCACAGCGGTCGAGAAAAATTGCAGAACAGCCCGGTGCAAGCGGAAGGTTGTATGTAAAACAGGAAGTTGCTGCTGATAGCGTGATGAGATTTAATCTGTCAGAGCTGTTGCCATAGGGTTGTGTAGAGCAGTGTAGTTGGCTCTGTATTCACTCTGTAAGGACATTTATGAGCATGACATCTGTCTGAAAAAAAATCAATAAAATTCATGTCTTAATACCAAACTGTCTACTGCTACAATACTGAGTGTGATATTATTTTAATGAAGTTCTTTAATGAAGCTTTAAAAAAAACACAATTTATGACATTTACGATGTTATATCATGTTCAAAGTTTCATTTAAAGTTGAAATCAATGGACAATTTTTACAGACTGCAATTGCCAGTTTCCACAATTTCCTTAATTTTGTAAATATTTATTAATTTAATTGTCTCATTTATTAATTAATGTAAATTATAATTGGTGTTTTGTTACCTTGGTAATTACATAAAATGAGTTTTCCCTGCTATGTTAGTATTATATATATCAAGGCAAAGGAAGTAATGGCAAATTTGACAAGCTTTGAAAATTTTTTTCCCGCTTTTGGAAAGTCACAGAAACTTTAAGGTGATTTTTTCTTTTTTTGCTATCGATGCAAATGCAAAGACAGTTTTTTTTTTTTTTTTAAATAGTTTTCATTCTAAAGGTCAGTCATTACAAAAGGTCCATTATAGTATAAGTATAACCTTATTGGAAAATCTCAAAGATATTAATAATTCCCACGCAACATTACAAACACGGAATTAATGGCTAATCCAGATCCAGTGCATTTATTGTGATGCACAGAGGCTGTGATTCCCCTTGGCATGGAAACTGTGGTCCTCTGGAGAGACAGGTGACTGAAAGTAGAGGCTCACATGATTGAGAAATCGTTTCTTGCCCAACTGTGGACTTTCCAAGCCGTACCGCACAAATGAGGATAAATGCGAACAAATAAGGGGCAGGTATTTTTAATATAGCCCACAAGGTGCAAGTTCATGTTTTAACTGTAAATAGAAATTCATCGTCACCACTTATCACAGCAATCTCATGAAAAAATGGCCCCTAGAGGCTCCAAGAGCACATTTGTCTAGCAGTCACGAAAAAGCCATGCCAATCACTGACAGCCATCACACCAAATAAAAGGAAACCAGCTAGGAGATTACAGGTCTCTCTAGTCCACATCACCTGCATCTTTTGTAAGTACTATGTTAAATTTCTTAGCATGTTAAACATCAGGAAACTAATCGATATGTACCATTATTTCTAAAAGTTGCAAGCTGAATGATAGTGTTTAAATATTACGGTTAAGAGTCTTTGACCATCAGCGAGTCTGCAGCAGTACTGACAATGTCTATTTGATCTCTTAACTGATTTTTAAAAAAAGAAAAAAAAAGGATAAACCAAAATTAATCAGTTATTAATAGAAAATAATTTCAATCAAAACTAAAGCTCAGCGAAATATTTGTTTTTGTTGCTGCATTAAAAATGTTTTAAGTAAAAAAAAAAACATTTAATGATTTTTTCTTACAATATATATTTTTTTCTTTCATTATTATTACTATTTGTTAAATTTTTGTTTGCATAATTTTAATGGATAGTATTGTAAGCTATGTAAATATTATGTTATTTACTATATTGAAAGTCCAAAATTAAATTTGATATAATATTTAACATGGGATCACTTCTCTATAAAAGGATGAAGTACTCTAATTTGTATCAATTATGCACACGACAAAACAATTTAATCTTTTTTAAATAAGCATCTGAAGATATATATAGCGCTCTCAGAGCACCAGAGCCAGAATTTCAGTGTAAATGTAGTTTGTGATCAATATGCAGGACTCTTCTGGAAGCATGTCTAGGGTGGAAGGTTACGGAGAGTCTGACCTGCGCTCACAGCTACGAGCATGTAGGACTGAGATTGCTATGGCAATCCATGACCCTTTCCCATTGCTGTATGGGCTGGCCGATCATGACATCATCTCTGAACAGATCCTAAGGGTGAACATTCTCATAAGAAATACATTCCTCTGCATAAGTATAAACATGCAAAACCAATTCATTAAATGCTGAAACAAGAAACTAACACTATTACCGATCAACACTTAAGGAGACTTTAGAGAGAAAAAAAAAGGACGGGATCCACAAAGCTGTCTACTCACTGCTCACTTTGATACTGGACCAGGACGCCACAGTCCTCCAGGGCTTCTGGAGCAATCTCTGCAAAGAGTACAATAAGGAGTGTTACCCAAAACTAGACACCCTGTTTATGAACCTTCCCAAAGGTATAGTGCACAGGTCTGGCAAACATAAGTGGTTTGGAGGATAATAATTACAGTTGAAGTGATGATAATCTGATTTGGCAGGGTTAAAGCAGGTGGCCAGGCATGCAGGGAACCCCAGGCTTGAGCTGCATGTCCGCAGCCAGTCGGCCAAGAAGAGAGGGGTGGCTGAAAAACAACTCCATGCCAAGAAAGCCTTGTCCTCCAGCTCAGGTATGGACACTGGCACACAAACAAAAAAAGTTTTAAAAGGTTTTTCACTCTGCACTCAAAAACGACATGCCGAACAATGTTTACCTAATATATTTAAATGCATATAAAATAAACATATGATAAAATACTAAAACTACTTAGCAGTGGTTTTTTTTTTGGACAGTTGAATCTTTTTTTGTACGTTTTCTTTACCGGCGCTTACAGGCAAGCCCTCATTAGAGCTACACGAATCATGTGATAGCTTTACGATCAAAACGGCAAATAACTGTTTATAATCTGTGGACACACATGTAAGTTTGTATGGCCGCGACAGGATGCTTCTATTTGCAAACATGACAGTCCTGATAGCTGGATGTCTTCACTGTTCCAGGAAGCAAAGGCAAGCCGATGAGAAAGACAGATGGTGCAGCACTTTCTCAGGTCTCGGTGGAAAACGGTAATCACATAGTTGTGTAAAGTGTGTCATTAGAAGGCTATGCATCAGGCTGTGCAATAAATGTGATTCCCACAATACAGGGGTCCAGGCTGTATCCACCTCAGTCCAGAGGGCTGTGACTGTGTCTGCGAGTGAGCATCCCACTGGCTGCGGGACTGTGGAGGGGATTCTGATCCAGCAGGTCATTGAGTCTGGTGAGCTCAGCACACTAATACAGTATTGACAGACTGTGATGAAAGCCTTTACTTAGCTAATGCTTTAGCTCTTAGTGTGTGTTGTGATAGTGTAACCTTGCCGTGTAAACACTTTGGCGGTTCACTTTGGCAGCACAGATGTCTCAGCTGCTCTCTCCCGCAGGAGGTGCCAAAAAATGCATCAAGGTTGGAGGAGAATTCTACTCTTCTGGCAAACTGGATGAGACAGCTGGAGTGCACAAGACACAGACTGCACAAACCTATAGTCACCAGCAGGGAGAGCCAAGCACCAGAGTCATGGATGTAGGTGATCAAAATTGGTGAACTCATGGAAAATTACAGATGTTGAAGATCCAGGAAACCTACTAAAACCTAAAATGTATGGGGATAAGCAGTCATAATTTTAACCTGAATGCTTACTGTATGTTCCAGGTCGAGCATAATGATGATGAATGTACTGTATGTAAAGACGGTGGGGAGCTCATCTGCTGTGACGGATGTCCTCGCGCTTTTCATCTCACCTGCCTAGTGCCGCCCCTTACCTCCATACCCAGGTACAGATTAGTCATGTGACACACAGGCCACTGACCCTACCATACCTAGAGCTGATGATCTATGATTGTGCTCATCATTATTCTTTAGCTGTTTCAAGCGTAAGTCAGTGTAAGGTAATCTACATGGTAGAATATAAAAAAACGCACACACAATAAAATGTAATTATTAGTATAATCATTTAAATGAAATATTTAATAATTAGGGCAGTGGGATGATTTACAATTCATCTGAGTTATATTTTTAATTAATCTTAAATTAATACATCCTTACAATTACAGACTAATTTTATTAATTAATTATACTAACATTATTAGTCAAATTAATCAAATTTATATTTTTTATTGATACGATATATGCTTTTTCAATAAATTTCACTTAATAAATTGCTAAAAAAAAATGCACAAACCCATACATAAAATATCAAACAAGTAGTATAGTTATAATTATGTAAAATAGATATATTTTAACCTTTATGGTGGTGGGGTTTAAAGATTGCTTTGGACATCTGGAAGCCTTTGAGTATAAACGGTTAAGAGGCACTGCTCTGTGTAAAACTCTGTATGAATTTGTTTGTTGTCAGTGGAACCTGGCGTTGTCAGCTATGCCAAAGCATCAGAATGAAAGACAGAACATACACCCCTTTGCAGGTAAAACATAATATTTAACAAGACAGCATATCCCTACCAACTGAAGTTGCATTACAGTGATTCACACATGAACCTCATGTTTAGTGATTATTAGAAGTCGTGACAGCAGTAACGTCTCTGCTCTTATTTTTAGCCTGCAGTTCACCCTCCAGTGACAGAGACAAGCTCCAGCTCTGCTGTAGACTTCTCTTTCTTCTCGTCTTTGTCCTCCACTTCGCTCTCTACAGTCACGGGAGGCAAAAGTGTTCAGCCCATGAGCTTCCAGGTAACACTTTCATGTGACTCAGTGAGAGACACTGTTACTGAGCACATGAGAGCACCACAATTTCACACCAAGGGCGATACCTATAACAATAAATGAAACTATAGTATTTTAATAGTCACTGGAAACACTTTCAGAAGGATTTTTATACAGCTGTTGTACAATAAAAACAAAGTCAGCCAATGTGAATCCACCCGGCATTAATTAGCTACAGCATTTAAAGCAGCAGACAACATTATATATTATATATATAGGTTTTGGTATCCCTTTACTATGTGTGGAGAAATAATTCATCCAAAAAATTCATCTTATTTACATACCTTCTTGTTTAAATCATGTACAGTATACTGTATCTCTGACATGTGGCAGGATTGTGTTTTTTTTTTTTTTCTCTTTTAGCCTTCAGATGGTGAAATGGTTGGGATGAGGATGGCTTGTGGAATTTGCCACCTTACCCGAGGAGAGCTGATAACCTGCCCACAGTGCCTGCAGAGTTATCATGCCCTCTGCAACTTTTCGAAGTACTGATGCTATTTATAATAGAATAGCTGTGAGTTCTATCACTCTTTTGAATCTCTTGTCACTCCTCCTATCTTCCCCTATTTGTCTTTTCAGTGGAAAGCCAAGATGTAGAAATTGCTCCAGGTCTTGGGGCCCTGAAAGTGAAACATCATCGAGGAGTCTTCAGGTAATCCCTATACGCTAAAACAACACTTCAGGGCCGGCTGTCTTCACAGATGTTATTAGTCTGGTTTATTCCCACAGGTGAGTCAACACATGACTGAGGGCTTAACACCATCAGAGCAACTGCTCAACAGAGATGAAATGGACTCTATAATAGGCGAGGTGAGGTTATGTTTTTCAATAGCATACAAATAAATTAATAAATGCAAAAGCCACAGATGACATGCCTAACATTATATTTGTCTTGATGAACGCAGAGCTCTATAGATGGGATCCTGCATTGGGCTTTCCACAACATTTCACGTCCTCTTTCTGAGTCTCAGGGCTATTTCCAGTGATTCAGTGAGTCCACTGGTTCATCTCTGCTGTGCCAAACATCAAATCCCAAGACTAAGTTTCCTCTTCAGTGTTAGCTGGACTAATAGAGCATACAGATTTAATAATGTGAAGAAAATAAATGTTTAGCCATTTCAAGAGTTATTTTTATTTTTGGTCTTTAGATCACAAAAGGTTGTTGCTACTACAGTTGTTGTTTTACTTCAAACTTATATTTAAAAAAAAAAAACAATATGTACAATATATAATACATTAAGATCAATAAGATTCATCCAGAAGCTAATGTTAATCTAAATGATTCATTGTCCCTCCTGCATTTAAAGGTGCCATAGAATGAAAAACTGAATTTACCTTGGCATGGTTGAATAATAACAGTTCAGTACATGGACATAA
>JAUCMU010000042.1:7504679-7519486 GCA_032275025.1 Enteromius treurensis | reverse complement strand
TCAAACATATAAGGTTGAATCCCTAATCCCTCCATCGTTCACGCTGGACAGTAGAAATCTGTTTGTGCTACTGAAATAGTAGAGGAGACCTCCTCATTAATATTCATGAACCTACCAAATAAGGCACAAACAGACTGTTTCATTCTAGGGTTGTAAATGGACCTGTAAAACCGTTTCTGGGTATTTTTTCCCCTTACCTAAGCTACATCACTTCTATGTACATATCAGAGAACAATTTAAAATATTCTCTCAAATCATTCTATGGCACCTTTAATACAAACAGTATTAAATACAATAAAAATGTATGAGTACGTCAATAGTATTAGATGAATGTTATTATAGACCATAAACAGGGTATATGAAACACTAATGAATTCTACTTAAATGGAAATCAGGCTGTTATATAGGCTGTTGATGCCCCTATGTACTTAAAATGAAATATGCGATACATGATTTTGAACAAAATCTGGTCAAAATAAAATTTGCTTGGAGTTTGTTTTAGGAGTTCAATACAGCAATACAGCATGGAAATTACAGAACAAAATAAAACTTTGCTTGTGATTATACTGTGCTGTAACATTCTAGACAATGGAAATTAAGGTGTGAAGATTCTAGATCACGTGTAAAACTCACACTTTCAAACCTGTTACATGGACATTTTTTGTCTACTGGAAGCCTTTTGGAAAGATGTTTGGTCAGAATAGACTTAAGAATAGATGAATAGATTTTTATTTCTGCCTGACAAACATGGAAAACGTTCTCCCATTTTTATTAAAAACTCACTTTCTATATGCAAAAGTGTGTTTTTGTGTGTATCTGGTATTCCCTACATTACAATGTCCCCACAAGGACTTCGGTAAATTGTGACCTTGTGGAGACATTTTAGGTCCCCATGAGGAAACAAGCGTATAAATCATGCAGAAAGATCTTTTTGAAAATCCTAAGATGCAGAACATTTTATGTTAGTTGTTGGTTTAGGGGTGGGGTTTGGGTAAGGGGATAGAACAGGGCTGGGCAACTTCGGTCCTGGAGGGCCTAATCAATGTCTTCAAGATCACTAGAAAGTTACAGGCAGGTGTGTTTGATTAGGGTTGGAGCTACAGTATACTCTGCAGGACACCGGCCCTCCAGGACCGAAGTTGCCTACCCCTGATAGAAAAATAGTTTGTACAGTATAAAACCATTGCATCCCTATAAAACATTGAAACCTATTATATGTAAGTGTGTGTGTTTGTGTCTAAGTGCCCCTTAGTGGGCCTTCTGTGCTCTTCTGAGAATGGTTTTGACACATCCCATGGAATGCATGGTCCAGAGCCAACACTGTCAGTTTTCCTTTTTGGCCTCCTCAGGAGACAAAAGAGAGTGGGAAAAAGGGAGAGGAAGAGAAGAAGAGAGAAAGAGAGCACTTGGAATGTTAATGAGAACCATGTGGGACTCCTGGAAATGTGCTGTTGCTAATGTCAAAGCATTTTGTATGTCAACAAAGAGCGAAGCTTCTCGTTTGCTTTCATAAGGCTTCATACAAAAACAGTGAAGTGATCCGTGCAGTGAGAATTTATCAGAAGTCTCTGTTTATCAACGTTTTCTTCTACCTCAGTCTTTAAAGTGTGTGTGGATGCTTGCTCTCGGGCAGATGGTGTTGTGACAGGCCAGGGGCCAGACGTTGTTGGAATGTTGCGGTGTTGCTATGGATACCTGTCCTTTAAGGCCCAACAAATAAGGAGCCAGGAATGTATTACGGTGGACCTTAAATCTCAGTAGAGCATGAAGGAAAATGTTTCTAAATGAGAAGACGTTTGGCAATGCAGACAGCATGCATCAACGAGACAGGATACATCACAGGCCGGTTCTGTTTTATCTCCTGCAACGCTGAGACACTTCATGTTTACGATGTGTTAGTCTAAGCGTTCAGGCAGCTTTAATATATCAATGACATTCTACAGTATATTCTTTTTGTCCTGTCATTGATTTTGTAAAATCTAAAACTGGTGCCAAAATTCTGCCTAAGGCAATAGAATTGGTATATGAAAGAAATAAAGAAGGGCACAAGAAGTCTAATGAACCTAAACTATGATATTCCATTTTAGTGACAAGAAACAATTGTGAAATGTAAGAAATGTGACTGTTAAATTAGTTTCAAGTCTAAGATGCAGAGTCAGCTTCTGTTTAAATACATTATTTGTAGCTCTGAGAAGAAATCGGTTTTAAGTGCATCCATGACTAGCTTGAGACACATCAGCATTGGTCCAACCACTTTTGTGAGTTTGGGGTCAAAATAAGCTTTTTCAACCAATAGAAGACTGGGGCAGAGAAAACAGTCCTTGGCCGTACTGTACATGAATATGCATATTTCCCTAATAAACAGTATCTTTGAAAAGCTCCTGAATGCAACCTACTTCTGGTGAAGTACACACATATACAGTATAGGCTATGTCCAGATTACATCATGCTACATGTAGTCATGATATATAGAACAATCTTTGTTGACTGAGGTAAAGTAATTTTTTATACAAAAGTTCCTACTTCAAGAATGTGCCATTTCAGATGCAGTCCTTATTTTTACATTTGGTCCTAGAGTTATAAATATTGCGCTTCAGCTTTAAAACAATTTTCATTTGCTTAAAACTAATTTATAGTGAAGCTTCTGTGGCATTTAAACCTTGCACCTCAGAATATGAGGTAAAATCATTATAAAGACATTTTGAGTGGCACATGCAGTGATGTTCTAAAAGGTCTTTTTTTAGGCACCCGGTTCTCAGATGAGTGATCCTTATCCTTCAGATCCTGGAACATTGTTGAGACCTGCCCAGAGGAATTAGACAATGCACTTTTGTGACACTCCTGCAAATCCACATTGTTCATTTACCTGACCTACAAATTCCAATTATCCTTCAGTCACCGTCAAACTGTCAGTCTTATCGGCAACCCCATCCAGATTTACAACAAGTGTTAAAATGAGTCATTGATTGGGAGCAGTGATGCACCTGATGCTCATTTTTCTTCATCGCTGCCACCATAAATTAAGTTTTGAGTCTTCTACATGCTGAAACAGTTTCCTTGATGCATGCATAGATTTATTTTTTTATTTTTTTGTCTGTTTGAAAAGGCATGACCATTGCTCAAGCTTCTCTGATTCACCCAGCATGGCTTGGACCCAGGCCCCTTTCCATTCATAATCACTGCAATACAGCATATTGCACAGTCCCGCACATCTATTCCAGCTGGAAAGATAATTATTGGCAGAGTCAAGGCACAGCAGCATGGAAAAGCCAAGCTACCCCTAATAAAAGCATAGAACTTCTGCTCACGGACCCGTATTTACTGGAATGACTCCCTAAATAATTTCAAGTAGTTCACCTGTTTTAAATTAGTTCGAAACCCCACGATCAAACTGCCTGTTGGAATAAGAAAGTGAAGATTGGTTGCTGTGCGTAACAATAATCCCAGTGTGAGCTTGCTTCTATCTCATCTCTGACAAATCTTGCGCAATCAGCATTGAGGAATGTGAATAGATCTATAAAAGGTTAGGAGGTAGGTATTCTGCATACCTTTATATACCACAAATATGCAAAAACAAACAGTGTATTATCAGAAACCACATGCTTGTCATTTCTGTCATGTGTTTTTTTGAGATAAGCCCCGAGTTCCCAGCTAACAGGGAACATTCTCGTAACTTTGGCTACTGTTCTCTAAAGGTTCTCAAGTTATTAAAAAAATGTTCTTGCATAACGTTAGCAGAATGTTTCCTTAACGTTATCTGTAATTTATAAACGTTCCAAAAACGTTAGGATGAAAACATTATCATTGTGTTGGTGGAATGTTTTTAAAAATGTCAGCATTAGAAAAATGTTATAATTGAGTTGCTAATGGAATGATTTAAAAATGTTAGGATAAAAACATCATCATGCTATTAGTGGAACATTTTAAAAACGTTTTTATAAGTTAATGGGAATGTTAGGAAAACGTTTTTAGAACATTAATATAATGGGGAATGGAACGTTTTAAATAATGTTCTTATATAACAACTGACTAAAACATTCTAAAACATTTTGAATAACGTTCTTAAAACCAAACAAGAATGTTAATTCAACGTCTAAAAAACTGGATGTTTCGAATGTTACAAGAACGTTCAAATATAATGTTTTTATAACTTAATGGGAACGTTAGGAAAACATTCTTAGTACATTAATATAACAAGAGACTAAAACGTTCCAAAAACTACTTGAATAACGTTCTTATAACCAAACAGGAACATAAAATTGTTATCTGGGTTAGAGTTAGTACACCGTATTTGTTCTTTATACAACTGTCTTTTATTTGGCTCATTTCTGACTGATTATTCTCATTTACATTTGAGATGTTTTTGAACGGCATGTTTTTGTTTGTTTTTGTTGAACCGAATAATTTGACACTAATGATTAGAGGCCGTTTTTGAAAGGCACAGATGTTGTTATCCCTTTTAGAAAGTTTTTCAAAGTTGATGTTTTGTTAGCCTTCTTGTCTTTGCCGGATATGCTCTGTGAGTTTCCTGTGATATGCTGCTGGTCATGCCCTTCACATTCCTCCCATAATTCCCACGCTATTGCTCACACAAGTACTCAAAACACATATTTGTGCCAGCCTTTGCTAAATATTTGCAATGTCCTTTGAGTAATTTGATTCTGCTGATGTTTTAAACAGTTCCTATTGTTGTAAAGCGGATGTAAGTCAGGGGAACTATGGCTAAAACACATCACTCACTGATATAAAGACTATAATAGAATAGCTTGCACAAAAACAAAAGTGCTTTTTATTCACCTTCATGTCCTACTAAACTCATAATCACTATTTTTCTCTGGAACAAAAACAGGAAATTTCAAACGAATCTCCTGCTAAATATAATAGAAGTGAATGAGGGCTGTCAAGCTAATGACAAAAAGCACCTTAAAAGTATCATGAAAGTCTTTTTGGGAAGTCAAGGTCTGTTTGACTGACAATAAAGCAATGTGATGAATGAATCATTCTTTTGAGTTGAATCTTTAGATCATTCGTTTGGAATGTTGCAGTTCAAAACTGATCTGAATGATTCATATGCATATTGGACTGAATCAGTTCTCAAGTTTAACTCACTGATTCAGTTTGATCAAAATGGGTATGAATACAAGACCAGTGAAAGACTGAATTATGACATAAATTACTGTCTGTCCTATAGACCATACAATACTTAATTATTAATACCAATTAACAATTTGATGGTGTTTTGTATACTTTTGTTCTGTTACATAGAAGGTGTAAGCAATCCATGAAATATTGTATTTCTCCTAAAATGTTCATCTGTGTTGATGAAATAATGCTAATTCAGCAGACTTTCACAACCTTCAGGGATCCTTCAGTAAATAAGCTCTGTTGCTTAAGAAGCACAGTTTGACAAAGTGTTTCACAAAGTCTTTATATTGTAATACTTTAAGGGGGCCTTGCAGGTTTTTTTTTCTTTCGTTGATGTATTGTGTCAGCCCTATTTCCTTATATTCCTTCTTGTTCAAGATGAAAGACTTCCATATATTATCTCTCTTATATAATGTCAGACTCAAGTCAGTATCTGCCTGTATTTGTGCCTCTTATCCACTGAAGTGTAACAGGACACAGAGACTAGGCTGGCTACATATAAACAGAGCCTTGGCTTACATAACTTCATCCAGTTGAACAGCATCCCCTCAGTGGAAAACCGTTGGGTGAATTCTCAAACAAATGTTTTGGCAACAAGTCAGACAGCACGCACTTACACAAAACATTCTGGATTCGGATAATTACCAGAAACTATGTTTCTGCTAACCTATATTTAGCTGAGTTGTGGGTCAGACGTATTACATTTCAAAAAGCCAATATTGCGTAGGATAAAGTATCAAAGCATATTATCCCACTTAATATCATATGTGGGTTAAAGTTAAAATGGCTTGTATTTAAGGACATTCATCCACAGTGATAATAAATAGTCTGCTTGTGTGCCTTCTGCTCTTTTTCAGTGTGAAAATACACTACTTTAAAGTCACTCGGCTGACATTTTCTCAGCAATAAAGATGATAATGCATTTTTGTTAAACACAATAAAGCTGAGTTTAGACACCATTTCAATCTCTTTCTGACACGACCTTCCAACACAAACACACCTGCATTATTTGACCACTATCTTATCAGAGTGCAATCATCATTAATGATAACGAGATGATTCATGCAGTGCTGAACACCACAAGGATCTCGCCTGTAAACACTGGAGAACTTTCATTGGCAAACTTTGTGAAGTACTGTATGTAACAGCTCACGTGATGCTCAGGAGCTAAAACTAGAGTAATAAAAAAATATATAGAAATGAAATAAAAAAAATTACTGATTCTAAACTTATCATGTAATGTACTGTATTTACGTTTGGGCTCAGCAAGATGTTTTTTTATATATATTTTTATTTAGCAAGGATTCATTAAATGAATCAAAAGTGACAGCTAAGACATTTATAATGTTACTATAAAATATTTTTTTGAATGAACTCTGTGTACACATAAATAATCCAGAATAACAGGCCTATAAATGACCATTTAAATAAAAAGTGATAAGCAGCAGAAATGTTTTTGATATTCAATATCATTAATAACAATACATTTTTCATAAGTAGCAAATCGTGTCAGAAAGATTTCTAAACTAGAGAAAACTGGAGTAATGGCTGCTATCCAATCACAAGTTGTTTTTTTTACAAGAGTAAAAAAAGGACATAAATTACATAAATCAGTAATAATTAAAAACTAAATGCATTACTTAGAAAATAAGAAAACAAGCATATATATATATATATATATATTATACATACTTGCTTAGTTAAATAAGAGTATACTCAGCTAAATAAAGCTTTTTTTTATCTATAGTAAACTTCAGCGTTACTACAACTATTCTTTTAACATGTAAGTCTGACAGTAAGTCTTTCATAATTGTGTTACATGTAATCAAATGTGTGCAAAAACCTTTAGGGTCTACTCTATATATATCCTTCTTCCTCTTGTCCTCCATCACCTCGGTGGGCAAAACCACTGAGTGTGAGCTATGTGCTGGATCAGCAGCAGTGGGGACAGCTATTTGCTCAGGGGCACATTGCCGGTTAAAGCAGGGAATCACATGAATAAACTGCATTCTCCTGATCCAGTGCAAAACTATTTAGGGGATCTGCACCAACTCCATCTGTAATTTTGTTGCATGGTTTGTCACTTCATGGATTGTCATTCATTTCATTGCTTATGCAAGTTCCTATAGGATTTTATGGAACAATTGTGGAATGAACAACTGTTTTACTGCTCATTTCAGGTTTACGGCTTGTCAGCGAGTCATGAGAAGAATTTGAATGTGAAACACCAGAGGGGAGGAATGTTGTAGATAAGGCTAATTGTGTCTAATGACACTGTGAGAGAGGGTGCAAAAGATCCCATTCACTGACGAATTATTAACTACTGATTGTATAAGGTTCTGCGATTTCTTTTGTACAAATCCTGGGAAGAATTTATTCTGTTGTTCCATTAGTTTTGTGTTTGTATGCAGAACACTCCATCTTCTAAAGCAGAATTGCATTAGGAAGCAATGTACAACAGCAAGAATCACTTACTCAAAAACATTTCATTACCAGCAACAAAGAGTTTCATGAAAGAGCATGTGTCTATTTGTTTCTCATTCCCACTCAGTCTTATATTCACAGTACTAGGGTGTTGTGGAAATCTGTGTAAGTGTAAATACCACTGTATCAGATAAAAATAATTTTTCCAAAATGATGATTCTTTTTAAAAAATCCTGTCTTTATGAATGAACCATTGAATCATTCACTCCACTAATTTGTTTAAAGACTCTGGATCAAGAGAGCTAACACTATACTTTTCAATCCCTTTACTTCCATTCATACACACACAAAGGTAATGATTTTGAATATGAATTTTTCTGCATTCCAAAGTTTGGTGAATGCTGATCTGCAGATTTGCATCACATGAAGTTGTTCGACTAAAAGAAGACTGATACTTGCTGTAACTCCTAGCTGAATTAATAGACAGGAAACTGTAATTTGGCACAGTTCGATGTTATTTTGCAACTTATGAAGTAATGATGTGAATTTTTAGATTTTCAAAAAACGTCATTCTGTGCGATATGTGAGCTTGTTTCCTCATGGGGACCTAACAAATGTCCTCACAATGTCACAATTGACTAGTATTCCTATCTTTGTGGGGACTGGTCCCCATAAGGTGATAAATACCAGGTGCACACACACTCTAGCTCCTGCTCAGGACCAGCTTAAGCCAGCTCATGATGACCAACTAAAAGGAGAATAAGCATGGTACCAGCTACCATGCTTCAAAACTAACCAGCACCTTTTTTAACGGGTAGCCACTGTAAATTCCATAGACTTCTACTGTTTTTATATACAGGTAAATTACAGCACACTCTGTCAATATATTTAGTTGACCCTGGAACAACATTTTAATGCAAAAATATAGCCTTGACCATATTTCTACACCTATCCTAACCTTACCCATGAGTAATGCCTAAAATAAGAGGAAATGAGAATTGACTGACACAGCTGTGCAAGCACCAAAAAACTGCCAAAAAGCCAAATCGTCACAGAAACTGTAAACTGTTTCTTCAAATCACAATGTTGTTGTTTTTTTATGATGTCCTTCCCAAAAAGTCCATTATATTATAAATAAATAAGAGGATGTCATATGTCCATAGATTTTAATTTTTATATCAGGTTAATAATACTTTCCACACCCAAAGCCTAACCTCCACAGACACCTGCATATGCACATTATTATTTATATATTTCATATAATCTTAAACAAATCGTTACTATAATCATGATTTGTCCAATTTATGAGCTAGTGAGGACTAGTGAGGACACATAAAATGTTCCTGTTAATGTGTTTAAATAAATTATTTTTAAAAAGAATATTCAGGTTGGTTTTCTTTGAAGTCATCTTTTATTTATGCTGATATCAAAGGCTTGTCTTAACAGAGTTTTTTGTTCTAGATAAAGTGGCCCGGAGCAGTGGAGGTCCGTAAACAACTTAGTTCATTGTAGGCTGTCTCAGTGGCTCAGGCTTCAATCGCATCTTAAATCACAAATGTGCCATGAAAATATGCCAGGCCATTTGCGGCCAATAAAGGCAGAATTGTGATGAGAATAGAGCATCCTCTCTAGTCCCCCATACCAAGAGCCTGCTTTGCACGACCCAAACAACATCTGATCCCTGCTGTGCTGAGTTTCATTCTCTCTGTATTTTCTTCTTTCAGTTGTCTTCTATTCTAAGTCTTGTGATTCCTCTAAAATCCCCACATGGCAGTTTATAACCCGGAGGTTTAAGATATCAGGGTGGAGGTTGAAAGAATGGAGATATTCCAGTTTCTCTCAAAAGGGCTGTTGGAGAAAAACAAAGCAGCATGGTTCTTACTGAGGGGTGCTTTGATGTCTTCCCATTTGTTTCCTTGAAAGACACTGAGGAAGACTTAAATTTTTATTGATGTGTACAGACTTGCCAGTGACTAGCTCCTTCATTCACACCTGCAATCAAGTAGTCGCATGTCCAGCACATACCCGTTTCCCATTGACTCACTGTCTGAGACTTAGTTGGAAATACCCTGCTATCCTTCCAATCAAGAGGGGAATGTGCAAGTATTGCTCAATATTATAACATGAGAGCAAATGATGTTTCCCTGGTTATTTTAAACATCATGCTCTTTTGCCCTTCTTTCGGAAATCTGCTGCTTGATCCCAACGAACAGTCCAACCCGACTGATTAAACATTCCTGCCAATTCACTCTGTGTGAATTCCACCCATGTCCATTTATTATGGTTTTAGCTAGGAGGAACCTGAGGATTCATAGACAACCACAGGGCAAGTAAGAAAGGTTACCACCCTGTCTGCCATGGCAGGGTGTTACCTCTCTGTTTCCTGCTGGTGACCAAGGTGAAGGTACACACTCCTCAAGGTTTTCCACCCCCCTTTTTTAATATTGTTATGGCCTTCAAACAGTGAAAGCAGTAATATTGTGACATAATATTACAATGCTTGGTTTTTAAAAAATCTGAATTTTGAGTACAAAGACTAGAAAGAAAAAAACTCAATATAAGACAGTAGAATACAAAGGAAAAGGCCATCTTCACTCATTTAGTGCTAGAAATATGCTCAAACATTTATAGGATATGCCTAAATACACAAAGCTTGATCTTCTAGCTCTAGTAGTTTGTATTCCTATCTTGTGTCAACACGTTTGCATACCTTTTAGTTTGGGTCACACCTTTTGACACCTTTTCTCTGGTAATGTGTCATCACTGCACTCTCTTTAGTAAAACAAGGCTTTATGTTGCCATGGATTTACTTGACTGGGCCGTTTTCTTAAATTACTGGACTTTCAGTGAAAAGATTAATGCTCGTGGCTGTTGTGAGAGCCCCGGTGGATGTAAGCGGAACTGCATCTTGATGGGTTAAATGTTTCTTTTTCTCTCTCTTTTCACTTTTGATCCCTGAGCTCACACATTCCGATCATTCCGGGCGAGCTCAGTTATTTATGAGAGCGGAGCGCGCGCCTACTTGCTCATAACCCAACCAGACCTGAACACAACGAGGAGACATTATTTGGATTACTTGGATTATTACACATGCCATTAACAGAAACCGTGTGGAATGAAAGTTTTAGTTGGTAAGTTAATCGTTAATGTTCATGATACAGACATGGAGTTTACTGATCAGTAGCGAGCGCGTGCACTAACGTTAGTGCCTAATCGGCAGAAAACGGAATATAGCCTATTAAACTTTATGTTTCACACTGATTAATCCCAATCCATTTGAGGACGATATATTGTTGCTAAGTGATAGTTAAGACAAAACTGTGTCAAGTTTACGCCGTTTAATTCGCTCGGGACATAGGAATAACGACGATTTCACATTGAGCTTCCATGCGCGCGCTGCTTGTCTGGATGACCATTCATTTGTATTCATTATTAGGGGAGCGCAGCGCTGAAACCCTATTGTTATTGTCACCATTTATATAATTATTATTATTATTAGGGGTTCGAGCGCGTAGCGTTTGTTATTGTTAGGATTTTTATTATTATTATTAGCGGTTCGAGCGCATATCGCTGAAACCCTATTGTTATTGTCACGATTTACATAATTATTATTATTATTAGGGGTTCGAGCGCGTATCGCTGAAACTCAAGTTACGATTATTATTATTATTATTATTAGGGGTTTGAGCGTTTATCGCTGAAACCCTAGTTACGATTTTATTATTGTTATTATTAGTATTATTAGTATTATTATTAGGGGTTCGAGCGTGTATCGCTGAAACCCTATTGTTATTGTTACGATTTGTATTATTATTATTATTATTATTAGGGGTTCGAGCGTGTAACGCTGGAACCATATTGTTATGATTATTATTATAATTAAAGCCCTAAAAAACGAAAACAAAACAAAATTTTTTTTGAAACTTGGTGAAAACATGTAACACGTAACTCTGACCAATTATCCAAAGTTGCAGACCATAGATGGCGCTATAACAGCTAAAACTGCTTTAAAAACACAGTATTTATAAAGAAAATGAGAATGAATGACCACTAGATATCTATCTATCTATCTATCTATCTATCTCAAATCTATTTCAAATAACTACTGACTATTCAAAAAATTCTAATCTTTTTTTTGGATTGGTCTCTTTCCCTCCAGGTCTAGTTCAGATCATAAACACTCGTCTCCATCAAATAAAATGAGAGGTGAAGAAGCATCTGGCACTGTCCTGCACAGACTAATCCAAGAGCAGCTTCGCTATGGAAATCCCACAGACGCCCGCACACTCCTGGCCATCCAGCAGCAGGCCCTGCGACGAGGAGGAGGTGTTGGGGGTGGTAGCGGAGGGGCAGGTTCTTCACAGTCTTCCTCTGAGAGCCTCAGCCAGGAGGATAACCAGTCTCCTCAGCTCTCTGCGCGCCAAGAGCCCCAGGGTCAAGAGCACCAGGTCGACTACCAGCACTCTGAGAACTATACAGCATACCCACACCACGGCGAGGAGCTGCCCACCTATGAACAGGCCAAGGCTCAGTCTCAGTACTTGGCCTCCCATTGGTGCCAACCACACAGGGGCTGCTCACTACAGGATAGTGAAACCATCCCGAAGCCCTGTGAGGAGGAAGACAGCTGGGACCCGAAGCGGGGCCACGTACGGTCACTCAGCGAGCGGCTTCTGCAGTTTCCAGTAGAGCACAGTAAAATGCCTGCAACATGTTCTGCCAGTTACCCTCAGATACATGGATATCATACAAACCAGCACTTACAATACAACCAGCAAGGACTGGAGTACAATAAACAGGTTCCTTATACCGAGTACCCTTTTCCTGTACAACAAGCAACGGAGTATGAACACTACTACAAAGCACCGCCACCATTTTATTCCCAGCACAACAGGTAACAATTACAAAATTTACACAACCACAGTAAACATTTGATTTGGTAACACATTATATGCATTTCCTCCAGTTCTGTCGTACTTTATAGGATGTGTCATTATGACTAACTGCCTGCTGACTGATACTATGGCTGAGAATGCAATATGGGACGTGCTGATGTAGTTTGTCATCCAACTACTGCTCTAATGTACTAAGATGAACTTAGTTTGTTTAGTGTTATATATCTAACAAGATGATTATTACCTTTTGCAGACTTCAAACACCAGAGGTTTGCTATAGACTCTCCACATCGCCCCCTGCTGGCAGGGAGGTCACGGCTTGCAGTCGCAGTCAACTGGAAATGCTCATGAATGAGAATGAAAGACTGAAACAGGAGCTAGAGGGACACACTGAGAAGGCCCTCAGAATTCAGAAGGTAAAAGTGCATGTCTATGAAATGTACCTTTTGTAAAACGAAAAAAAAAAAGGAAATCGAGGTTTTGGGCCTGGCATAAATGGGATGCTTGTCTGAATTTAGTAATTTTACAATTTAGTAAAATGATACAGACTATATGTGTTGAATTGTATCTTACAACAATTCTCTTTCTGTTGTATTTAAATTCTATATTTAATGAAAACGGATTACATGTGAAAAATGTCCATCACATAGGCTACTTTACTTACGAAGGCAGAGACACTTGATAAGTGTATATGTGAGTGGTTATTACGTGTGAATTGTCACATATACTGGATAAATAGAACCAATAAGTAGAACAAGATTATTTTGTAGTTTTCATTTGACTTTGGCTAAATTCCAAAAGGCAATGAAATGTTTCCAATGGATTACATCACTGAAGTTAAGCCGTTGCTCACTCTGAAAGAATGATAATTACACAGGTTTGAGCGCTTATCCCATCAGGCCACTGCCTTGTGTAAACATGCCTGAGACGATGGAGTCATGGTTAACGCCATCCTGGTCTCCAGACTCCTGAACACTTTCTCTGTTCTGTGCTCCTAAGGAGCGGCCATATTTACAATTGCTTGACAATTGATTGCTTTTTACCCAGCCGGTGTGGGTAGGCGGGTCTGTGACCAGCGCTTTTCAGCTGCAGGACCGGATGGCTGTTTGCCTACATTGGACTATTTCCACATCCCCTCCCCCTTACCCTGTTGCAGTGTTATGTCTCGTGATTATGTTTTATGTGCTTATTGCTGGGGTATTTTTTTCCCTGATCTCAAACTGCCTTCCTGGGAAGGTAGTCTGGGAGGGGCTTTTTTTGGCCTCCTTACCCAAATGTATCTTACTTTTCTTATTTCCTTACTACCTCTCGACTGACCTGTCTTACCCCCCAAATGTGATGTTTGTGTATGGTCGGGGGGGTCCCCTTTTCACTGCATGTAACAGTGTTGTGACAAATAAAAGCTTATCATCATCATCATCAACCTAGCCTAGTGTCTAGTTTGGTTTAAATGCTGAAATCCTGACATACGGGCTTCAAGAGTTCACGCTTCCTCGTAGTAAATGAATTAGCGAATTTGGCGTGCTGTCTGGGGGGCGAGCTCGGAGAATGGTGAACTCCGAACCCTAATGGTTTGAAACCTAGCGTGGGTAAGAGTTCAGTATTCAGCTCGGTCTCTGTAAATAATCCAAGATGGCGCCGAGCATGGCAGCCTCTGTGCTCAGCTCTCAAGTGTTTGTCTTGTTTTTGTTAAACACCATCAGTTTCACCAGGGATGAACTGCTGATCATTCGGCAGAACACTCCACAAAATCTTTTACCAGATTTTGATTAGGAACGCCGTTGCCTAGCATCCATCTGGCGAATCTCCGCTCTCTTCCCAACAATACGGACAAACTTCTTCTGCTCATCCGGATTAACAAGGAATTTTCAAACTCTGCTGCTTTGTGTTTCACAGAAACTTGGCTGAACAACGCCATTCCAGACAGCGCGTTAAGTCTGCCGAGCTTTCAGCTGTTTAGAGCGGTTTGCGACGCAAAATCAACGGGGAAATCGCGCGGCGGTGGGATGTGCTTCTACATCAACGAAAAGTGGTGTACAGATGTATCTGTGTTAAAGAAGATGTGCTGTTCTGATCTAGAAGCGTTCATTATTAACTGTAAGCCTTTCTACTCACCGCAGGAGTTTTCTTCGTTCATTCTCGTGTGTGTTTACATCCCTCCGCAAGCGCACGTGAGCACAGCTGTACAGACTCTCGCTGATCTCATCACTGAGACTGAGCGACTACACCCGGACTCTGTTTTAATCATTCTTGGGGACTTTAATAGAGCAAATCTCACACGTGAACTGCCAAAATACAGACAGCATGTTACATGTCCCACCAGAGACAGTAATATACTGGATC
>JAUCMU010000042.1:7483773-7499021 GCA_032275025.1 Enteromius treurensis | reverse complement strand
AGAGAGAACAATAGGTAACTCGCTCAAAGCTGATAAACCCAACATTGACAAACCTATCCGGCCTCCGAATACTACTTTCGCTGACAAAGCCAACTCAGTATTTCTTAGTGTAGTCACATGCTTCGAAACATGGGATTGATTTAACACTTTGTGTTTCCAAATATAGAACAAGGCTATATCTGTATTTGATGTGATGTTTAGCTTTTAACTAATAAATCTTTGTGACAGTAATGAGAGGCATTTTAGACTTGCAGTGCTCATGAGGAAGTTGTTTGTGGGTGATCTTACTGTAATTCAGTTGTTTACATAGTATGAGGTGTAAAAACCGGGAAGCTTGCACATTACCAACGTGCAATCCTGCTAATTTTTGTGTATGTGTGTGTTTTATTTCCTTGTTTTAGGGCCAGATATCTGAACATGAAACTTTGGAATTCAAAACTTTAATACAACTGGAAGTGTTCTTAGACTTTTAAACCACACGGAGCACTAAAACCTCTCTAAACTGACTTGTAACAGGTGTATAAATAAATCAATGAATGTTTTGTAATAGAAGGTGCATAAAAAAAGCTATTAATGATTTAAAACATTTTTTTTAAGTGCAAGGTGTAGTTTAAGGTGAAGAACACTATAGTACAACCCTAAAAAAATAATTTTGCTAAGTTTTAATCACAGTGAGATCAGAGTGAAAACGTCTAAGGTTACGGAGGTAACCCACGTTCCCTGAAGGAGGGAATGGAGATGTGACACATGGGAACTCATATAAGAGACCAATCGCTTTTGAGTAATGAGAAAAGGCCAATGAATATTGGCATGCATTTAATTACAGCCAGGTGCACCTTATCACAGCGTGAGTATAAGATGGCACAGATGTAATGCACTTGCAGGTTTTCGCTGAGGAGCCGAGCTTACGTCAGCACGACCCAGGGTCGTGGCAAGGGGATGTAACATCTCTGTTTCTTCCTTCAGGGAATGCCGTCACCTACGTAACCTTAGACGTTCCCCTTCAGTCGAGTCACTCCGACGTTACATATGGGAACAGACCCGTGGAAAACTCCACGACCTTGTGGTCGCGTTACGCAGAGACCCCGGTGCCGACAGGCAACCGTATCAGCAGGAGAGTCTGCACATAACCTTTCCAACACCCTCAGGGCCAGATAGGGACCCCGCAGGGATGCCAGATGTACTGAAGCATGGGTTGGGGGGCCGGAGACATGAAGCATAGACACAGTTCTTACATGTGAATTTTCGAGGAATACACAACATCGATAAGATTGGATATAAGTGAAGGGAAACACAGCACTCTGGCTGACTGTGGAATAAGGTTTTTGAAACCACAACCTACTAGGCGAAGGAGACCAATAGGAGCACAGTCGGAACTACTCCACTCTAGGTCTGACTGCGGGGCAGGAGGAATCGGGTTCGCTTTGGCATCGGGGAACCACTGAGAAGCGCTGCAGCAAGCCGACATCAGCCTGCCTCCCGCTACCTGCTCGTCTGATTTAAGACACGGGAGGACACAGCCTCTTCGCAAAGGTCGTTAAACCTGGCGAAGGTGTTGGGTGTCACCCAGCCTGCAGCCCTATAGATATCTGCTAGAGAGGCGCCGTGAGCCAGCGCATAGGTGGAGGCAACATTCCTTGTGGAATGGGCTCCCAGACCTAAGGGGCACTGCTCTCCCTGGTATAAATAAGACAGGGAGATTTCATCAACCACCTAATGGGCCAACCTCTGTTTGGAGACAGCATTCCCTTTCTGCTGACCTCCATAGCAGATAAAGAGCTGCTGAGAGCGTCTGAAGCTCCGAGTCTGGTCAACGTAGAGGCGCAAAGCGTGTCCTGGACACAGCAACTCTAAGGCTGGGTCTGCCTCCTCCTGGGGCTGATCTTGCAGGTTCACTACCTGATGTCGGAAGGGAGTGGTAGGAACCTTAGGCAGATAGCCGGGCCAGGGTATCAGGATAACGTGAGAATCAGCCGGGCTGAACTCTAGGCATTCTTCGTCGACAGAAAAAGCTTGAAGGTCTCCTACCCTCTTGATGGAGGCCAAAGCGATCAGGAGTGCTGTCTTCAGTGACAGGTATTTTATCATGACTGATGCTAGGGGCTCGAAAGGAGCTTGCTGCAGGCCGGTTAGGGCAACGGCAAGGTCCCAAGAGGGCACCAAGGGCGGAGCACCAGTAATGCACGAGAGGAGCACCAGTCGACGAACAGACCCCATCTCAGAGCATAGACCTGCCTCGTCGAGGGGGCTTTAGACTGAGAGATGGTGTTAATCACGGCTTCTGGCAAACCAGAGAGGTCTGCCACATCCCGTCCAGGAGCCAGATGTGCAGGTTCCAAAGGTCGGGTCACGGGTGCCAAATCGTGCCCATCCCCTGAGAGAGAAGGTCTCTCCTCAAGGGGATTTTCCAAGGAGGGGCTGCCGCGAGGAGTACTAGGTCGGCAAACTAGGTCCGGGAAGGCCAGTATGGCTCTACCAGCAGGACCTGCTCCTCGTCCTCCCTGATCTTGCACAGGGTCTGTGCAAGGAGGCTCACTGGGGGAAAGGCTTACTTGAGCCAGGAGGCCAGCTGTGTGCCAGTGCATAAACAAAGCATAAACTGCAGCAAGGCTCCGATGTGAAAAGCTACAAGTGCATTACATCCGTGCCCTCTTATACTATGCTATGATAGGGTGCACCTGGCTGTTATTAATTGCACGCCAATATTCATTGGCCTTTTCTCATTACTCGAAGGCGATTGGTCTCTCATGCTAGTTCCCATATGTAACGTCGGATTGACTCGACTGAAGGGGAACTCCACACACTGCATTTAAACAAAACACGCATTTTGATTGGTAATGATGACGTAATTTACGTGATTTCATGACGACAGATGCAATACGGTCATTATTTTTACACCCGCTAGAGCGTCCTGTTGGAAGACAGCCTCTATCGTTAGTACAGTATATACAGTAATGTGTATTATTAGTTACCATAGGACACTTTAAGGACGTGCATGTTTTGTACTCATTTGTCCGTAAAATACGATATAAAAAATAAAGCTTTATAGCATTTATAATAGGCTTGTATAATATAGCTTTAAATTGGTAAAAGTGTAGAAAAATGCATGCTGCATTGCAAAAACACATTGATAAAAACTATGCGATCGTTATAATTTCCCAAATAGCCATGAGCATGATAGGCCTACAGTATGTATTTTTGAAATAACCTCTATATAGAATAATCTTAATTACTCACAGTTTATAAAATTGTATTAACTGCACTCATGCAGTTATGTGGATGGGGACTGTCATTTCAGAAATGACATCAATTATGCAGTCTGCAACAGCACACATGGAAAAAATACAATGTCCAGGGAACATTACAAAACCGATCAAATGCGGACCTAAGAGGACGTTCACAACGTTTCCCCTGTTTGCTGGGATAACATTAGGGTACGAAGAAACAAAAAATGCACAACATGTTGATGTCATCTATGGTAAGCATAGCTAGGATGCTTCGCTTTTTATGGTATTTCACAAACAAGTTTGATTGATGAGGGAATCTCAAGAATCCAGTTCTCAGTTGTAATAATAGTGAACAATACTTGTTGTTGAAATGTGAAGACAGCCACATCTTACATATTTACTACATGCCACTGCCTATGACCCCTGTTGTTCATTTTATAAATTAAAAACAGTTTCCCCGTAAAACTTGAAAACTGTAACTTGCCAAGTTACAAACTACTATTCAAAAAAGACTGAAGGTAGCTACTAGGTAGGTAGCTAAGGTGTGTACACAACCGTATTTACATTACAGACAACTAACAAAGCAAACAAACAAGAGCAAATCATTAACAAATTAACACAGTTAATTTTATTTCCAACAATGAAAATAATAAATAAATCAATTACATTAATTCCAAACTACTCTAACTTGCTAGATTGTCATTTCTACATGTAAAAAAGATAATTAAAACGCAACAGAAAGTATAATTTGTCAGTAAGGCAGAATTTTACTTAAAATTCAATTAATTCCAATTTAATTTTTTTTTTGTTCCAGGTAGAAAAAGCACATTTGCTTTCAAATGCAGTTCTTAAAGCAAACATTTAGCATTGATCAGTGAGGGCTGACAATGTTAAAAAAAATCACTTGGTATCAAAACATTTTTAGTACAGTTTATAAATTATAAAATATTGCCATTTAAACTGATAACATATAATAAGAGGGAATAACTCTTCATCATGTGGGGGGAGTTTATGATCTTATATACACTGACAATTTTCACATGTGCTTTCAATATTTGCAATAAACCATCTTTAACCAAATAACATTTTAACAGGCAAATATGATGACGACACCGTGGCACTGGATCTTCATACCAACACAGGAACAAACTTGGCTCCAGGTGAGTTTATGTAAGCTGAGAAAATCCTCTTGGTTGGAATGAAAAGGTTCAGCATTTTTATGGCAGTTACAGGCTGTATGGGAACCAGGAAACGTGCGTTACACTGCAATTCATCTTGTTTATAAGCGCAGTGGAGGCCTTTTCCTCCTCACAGAGAGAAATTCTGCCAACATTCCTTCCACTTTTGAGAAGGACTTGACATTTTTTACCCTTGGGTTTCTTCCTTGACATGAACAAATTGGAGGGCCGTGGAGCATTTGAAGGTCAAAGGGCACATTCCTGAAGCCTGAAATTTGGAACGCCAGCAAATATGAATTCTTCTATCCGTTTTTGAGCGATAACAGTTAAAGAGTTAAAGATGTTTGGAACATTAGCGTTTGTTGAAAAACAACATTCGATTAGATGTTAGATAAACGTTGGGTCAGCACAATCAGCCAAGAACCAAATAATTCAGTTTTCAAAGGAATCCAGCATGAATTAGGTCAGCTTGCTGTCCTGGCACATGCTGGTTGGATGTGCTTTGCTCTCAGAGAGTAGATTGATTACTTCAGCCGCACACATTTCCAGCATTGATTGATGACTGGATGGAATAACCTTCAATTTGGACTCTCTCTGAATGATAGATCTGAAACATGCTGCAAGGGGAATAAATTAAAGCAGCCTTGCCTTCATATTTTTAAACTACACCACAATCCAAACCGTACCTCGTGACTGCAGTAGTGCAAGTGCAATGATGAAGAGCAGTAAAACCACACAAACCCCATCCATGACTAATGCTTTACCATTGTGTGTTTTAACGGCTAGGAATGATGGCATTTTGAATGCCAGTCACGTGCGCTGCTGCATTTTTCAGAGCTGCTGTTTAAAAGTCTCAGCACTTGGCCACGATTGCAGTTTGCTGCGCTTTTTATTTAGAGGGATGCATTAAAGCGTTCCCGATCAATTAATTGGCATGAGTAACGTGACCGTTCAGAACACAATGGTGCGAGTCTCCAAACAAAACAGACTGAGTTCAATGACTTTTTAATTAAACTGAATGATAAAGATAATTCATATTTACTTTTAAACCAAGGTTGAAGGCCACAAGGAGGTGATATAAAGACAACAAAAATTACAAAATATAGGGCAATAAAAGGTAAAAAAACATTTACTATGTCACAAAAATGTAACTTTTTCAACACTGATGATACTAAGAAATGTTTCCTGATCACCAAATCGGCATATTAGTATGATTTCTAGTAAGATCATGTGAGACTGAACTGAAGCTGCTATTATTCACAAATATATTACATTTAAAAATATATTAAAATAGAAAACAGATAATTGGGACATGTTTTGTCCAGTCATTTCAATGGTAAGTGTATGTTTCTTATCCCTGTTTTGTTTGGATCTATTTGTGTGTGTTGTTGTGAAAACCTAATAAAAAGAAAATAAAAAAATGTCCCCAATTCCCATGAATTTACCACTATACTTATCTATTTATTCATATTTTAACAATTCGTTTTTATTCTGTAAATACTTTATTTACAAGGTCTGTTTACTGATACGATTGCTCCGTAACTGTTCAAAGACAGCTGTTTTTTTGTAATAAAAACCCTACTTTAGCATCCACCAGCATCCTATGGTATATATCTCCAGACTGAAGGTTTCAGATATCAGCTTGGGTTAGTTAGGCTCCGTTACATTGTGGTATCAAAAACATGTTTCTAAAAACATGAGGCTCAGGGCTGAGGAGACATGGATACATTTCACTTTTGGCTAGAATGAAGTGGTTTTTGGAGTGCCCCACAGTGAAGTGTTGTGTTTCTGACTTCTCCCTCTCCTGCCCAGGGTCCTGTGTTATTATTTGGTAATAGTGAGCACATGGCAAAGTGTGCGTCAGGGCCAAAAAGCGTGCTTTACCCTCCATTATCATGATTGCTGTGGAGCATTCATGCTGGATTTTCCAGTTTTAGCACAAGGCTTTCTTTCAGTTTCATTGGAACGGCTAAATAGCTGGTCAAGAGGCCAGGGGTTGAGAGAGGCACGCTGGGATATTTTTGGTTTAGGGCAAGAATTAAACAGTAAGAGAGGCTGTGAAAATCCCCAAATCCTAAAAGAAAACCCAACTTTGCCAGCACAGGAGTAAATTGCATTTTAAAGTATGGTAAAAACTTTAAAAAACATTTAGAAAAATGTTTAACAATACTGTGTGATGCACTACAGTATATTTTATCAAAGTTTTATAACCAAACTGCAAATACAAAAGAGTAAATGTATAATTATTCTGAATAAAATGTGTGAAACGAATGCAGTTTAAATTGTGCAATGGATTACAGATGGTTCGCCATTCATTCAAAATTACATTCAGACCCATATTGATCTTTTTAGTGTTAAAAATGTTAACATCAGAGAGATTGGAATTAAACTGTAAAAATGCTGCCACCTAGTGAAACATTGCAATGCAAAGTCAACGAGATGGTGGACTACTGAAAGAAAAATAAATACTCAAGCCTATAAATTGTTTTGAAATATATATGCACATAGAAGAAAAACATTGATTTCACTGACAGATTGATACTAGTTATTGTTACATATTAAAAAGCGATGATCTTAAAACAGCAATTATTAAACATAATTATTTTCTGCCGCAATATCCCAAATAACATTGTGTTAACAAATCTGTAGAATATTATTATATATATGTATAATTATTATGGTAAAGATTTTAAAAAGATATGCCACAAAATACAATCCAGCTACATGTTGATCCTCCTTGATTTCCTCAGTTTTGGTATCTCGTTCAGATACATGTCCTTGTAAGAGGACAGGAGATCACTTATTCTATAACCCTGCAAGACACAAACAGTCCAAGAGGATATTAACATACAGGTCTGACATATGCTATAGTTAGTGTGTGTGTGTGTGTGTGTGTGTGTGCTGTATTTACCATAGACGTCTCACAGAGCAGAGTGTTGCCCTTCACAAGGCTGCCAATGGTCAAATGAAAATAGGTGTTTCCACTAGACCAGGAAGTGATCTTACTGAACAGATGCATCGCAAGCACCTCCTGCAGGCGAGCCAGCCAAAAACAATTGTTACGTTCACAAACTACACAATCCTGTGGTGCCCTGCACATTACAGTTGTAGACAGTTTTGTACCTTTGTCTTAGGGTTGATGATGCTGACTCCTTGCTTGCTGACCGATAGCGTAATAACACTGGGGTAACTCTTCTCTGAGGTTTGCTGGGAGAAAAAGGACAGTCAGAGTCAAGAAAACTACCCCCCTTTTTGGCAATTAGCATTGTTTTTAATGTCGCCCTGGTTACCTTTACTTCGAAGAAAACACATCCGAAGGTAGGCCACTGTGAGACTGTCTTCAGGAACTGGAGTTTGGCTTCATCCATAGTTATACCAGCCTGCTTGTTGTACGCATTAATGATGTGCTGCACACCAACAACCAGAACAATTCTGTCATTCATTGTAACGTTATGGCCAGGGGTTACTAAAATAGATTAATACTAAATAATGTCTCATGCATTCTCAAAAAAGGTTTCTTATGTTCACTATGGCTAAATTGAATATTAAAACATTAATATAGTAACAAATTATTACACCTTCATATAATTGTTTTGATATTAATGTATTTTAAAATGTGAATAAGGGATAGTTCACCCACAAATAATTAATTAATCATCCTCATGGTTTTGCAAACCTGTAAGACCTTTGTTTATCTTTGGAACACAAATTATGATATTATTCTGACCCTCAATAGACATGAAGGGTACTAGCATGATCAAGGTTCAGAAATGTACTAGAAACATCAGTAAAAAAAAAAAAAATCACTTGTTCAAACATAATTTTATGAAGCTATAAGAATACTCTCTGTGTGCAAAAAATAATAATAATAATAATTTTTGGGTGAAATATCTCTAATATTATAACTGATGATTAATAGTTTTGTGAAGCCTGTGATACTTTTTTTTACCAAGTTTTTTTTTTAAATGATTAAATTAGGAATAAAATCAACTGGCATCATACTTTTACTAAGTCAAAACATACAGAGCCATTTAGTATACAAGAGGCTTGAGGATCACCTTCTTCCAGTCGTCAGAAGTCATGATACTCTGCTGATCAGCTGGAACCAGATCTTTCAGCATTTTAGGGATCATGACAAACTGTGATTTATCCGTGTCAGCCTGAATACGGAACAGCAGTCCTGCCAGACTGATCATGTCCTCTTTGGATACACTATGATAACCCCGCAAATACTTTGGCAATTCCTGGGAAAATAAAAAGAAGACAGTTGCCAGAGAGTCCTAGAACTCAAAAATGAGTTGGTAATTTTACACTTCTGCTTTTATTCCCATTAAATCAAACTCTTTTTAAATGGGTTTGCAAATGTAAAATGAGCCTATTTTCAATAAATAAATTATTCCTTCAAATAAAATGTGTATGAACCATAACTCTGATTGGTCCCAGAGCTAATTTTCAATAGCCACTAATTGGAAAAATCCTACTGGATTTTTATATAGGGAACCAGGATGATGCTAACCTTGTTTGATTGGTTTACAAAAATGTTATCCCTGCAGCAATCTATTCAGATATACAACATACCTGGGGAAAGTGGAAGGTTAGGTCAGCGGTAAGGTCTTTTCCTGGGATCACATTAAACCAGAGCTTCCTCATAAAGAGCACCAGGTAGGGGACAATAGTTGGAGTAGCTGTATCCAGGGACAATAATATTTATAGTGGGTGAGAGTCTGATTAGAATGCACCTACTGAATAAAATGTTAGGTTAATTACAGTAGTTAGTATGTTCAGCTCACCCTCCTTGACTTTTTTTCCTTTCTTCTGTGAGACATCTGTGAGTTGCCTGAGGTTGTCAAAAAAGTACTCTTTAGAATCCATACTTACTACCTGAAGGAACCAGAAGAATGACAGTTAGCACGGACCTAAAGCAACACCATCAGGAAAACACAATGACTGAAAGGAATCATGTGTGAAACCTTGGTGGATGTTTTAACAAACAGACTGTATCCGTCTGATGAGGAGAGCCGGATGTCTCTGGCAATGTTGCGGCATAAGTCTTTGATCCTCGTGGTGGTGTTCACCTCAAGTATCTAAATTTAAAAAAGGAGGTTTTTTTTGTTTTTTTTTAACATGGATTGAAAATAGAATGAGTCGAATTGTTCAAATAATTTGGGATGTCACTTCTTACTTCAGATGTATCATTGGGAAAATGAAATTTATGGAAGATCTGCGTGCTGTTATTTTGAATGGCGTCCACTTCCACCTGGTGAGGAGGCAACTTCCTTCCCTCGATACTGTATGAGACAATAAACATTTCTTTTTAGATTTAGAATCTAATTCACACAACACCGATAGACAAACACCGACACTCACACTTGCTGAGTATTGTTGGACCAGTGTGTTACCGCAGTGGATGCAGTAAAATTGGCTGTAGGAGCGAGAGTATGTGTTGTCCATTTGTTTATTGGTTCCCATTGATTAGTTGCAGGTCTTGCAGGTAATACTCACATTACTAAATGCTGCACACTTTACTGAGGTATAAAAGCTGCCATTGGTAAATTAAGATGTGGATGATATTGTAACTTTGTAGTTTTGGATGTTGCCATATTGAATTTAACATTATGGATGAAAACTAGGGATAGACTTGAGTCCTCACAACTGCACACACTGTATAATGGTCCTGCTGTTGTATTTCCCAACTCTGATTTAGTCAAGAGCAGTGAGAGATGTTTTCTTTTTTTATAGTTTGATTAACATGAATGACAAAGATAGCAAAAATATTAGATTGCTGTCACTTTAAACACTGCCCGGATCCATCATATGTGCACTCTTACTCAGCTGTTTGCTTTCACTTAAGAACTAAATCACTGTGTTTTCAAGAATACTTATAAAGATGTGCATTTGACATACAAGTGTTTATAAAAAACGTTCGAGGCCTTAAAAGTCCCAAAAATAACTGTTGGTTCAATACACTCTATAAACACTGCCTATACGCGCACTTCTCAAACAGCGAATGCATATAAAGCATATTCTTTCACTGCCGATCGCATTTCAGTCGCTTAAATTGGAAGCTTTTAAACCACAATGCTTAAAATCACATGCAAATGATACATTTTTGTGACCACAGCAACATCATATGAGCCTGTAAAAGCAATAGAGACTGTGATAGTCCAAAGTCTCTACTGGCTGACAGGTTTTCACTTGGTTAATTGTGTGTGTTGGTATATCTAGGCACATTTGGCCTGTTAGTAAATGTAGTTGTGAATGTAGCCATGCCATAGTCTAGTGACTGTCTGCATTGGTTGGTGTGTGTTGTTGCTGCAGCGTAACCCTGATAGCACACGAACATCTAAGAGAGGTCTATTTGACATCTGAATTAACATCTGCAAGACGTATTATTTAGGTTGTTTGCTCATCTGCAATACGTCTACCTGAGCATAGCTTGCATCCTCTGCAGGCAGGCGGAGGCAAGAGGCTCTCTGGGTCTGGACTCCAGAAAACGTTGAGCATATTTCAGTAGCAGGTGACTTGGAGGAAAGAGACCACAACACAGCCATAACAGCTGCCAACCCCGCTCCAAACTCAACCTGAGAGATTAACAAACAAGTCAACATTAACAAAGAAACAAACAAAGCAACATTAGATCATATTTGGGTTCCAAAAACAGATGACAAACCCATGGCTGTTATTAGTCATCTGCTTCATTAGCTGGCAGTAGATCTCATCTCTTAGTTCCACATGTGCTGTTGCTGGCCCAAAGATCTGGTTTGTTAAATCTATGGGTGTCCGCACATGCTTGACTGGATAATCTCCCATATATTTAAGAATAGGTAGAGACAATGTTAAAGAAAACGTTCATTCATTTAAATTCACTCGGGCCACATACTATCACTTTTACTGTAATACACAAAATACAACTATATTAGATGTGTAACAAATGATTTGTTTGTCCTCATTTGATTAATCAACAGGAAGGATATCGGTGAAGCAGTCACTAGCAAGGTGGCAGAGCTCTGAGTTGCCCTGCAGGCTCCTGAGCAGTGGCTGTTTTAGAGGCTCTTTGCTATTGGCCCACAGTTTCTCTTTGGGCCCTCCTTTGCCCCGGCCACCGTCTTTTGACTCCCTGTGACCCATTAAAAGAGGTATAAGATGAGCATTTAAGAAGTTCTGGCATAATTCAAACGTGCAGCGTTTAAACACTTTTTTCATTTATATCAGGTGAGATGAGTGCAAAGTTTACATGTGTTACCTGAAATAATCAAAAGAGAACTCCTTGAGCGTCGCAACAGCAACTTTCTCTGTGCTGAGCTCCTCCTTCTGAGGCAACACCGGCATCACTGACTTTCTTCTGGCTGGGGTCAAATTCAACAAATTCTAGAGGATAGAAATAAGGCTACTCATTACATTTCTATTCTTGTCAAACTTAAATTGATGTACAAAAAGCATATTTTGCCACCCTAAAAAAGAACCTTGTTCTTAAAACATGCATTAAAAATCTTTGAAGAAAGGTAGATAAAAACCTTGAGCTCTCTTTAAATACTTATTTCCAAGACACAATCTAAAGCACTGATAAAAACAATGAATTAATTAATGGTCAGTGCTCAGACATTATTTCCGCCACAAATTAGCGTGAAACAAAAGAATCCTGTTTACCAGTGTTTCTTCTGTAGGCCTGGTCAACATCGGCAAAATCCGAATGGCATCTAAAGAAACTGCTCCGGTTTGATTTGTCCTCTCATTTCTTGCTTTGATCCAGCCTTCTTCAGAAGAATACTCCCCATCCTTTATGATAAAAAGTACATCACCCCTTCTGTAGCTCAGCAATGTGGGATCCTCTGAAGGGGAAAAAAACACATTTACAGATTCTGATTGTTAAATTGAAGGCTTTTCCCCAAAATTAAAAATGCTATTACTATCATACATTATCAGCACCACACATTATTTGTCAAAACTGCAAACACTCAAAAGTGCTCCTTAAGTTGAAAAATCTGTAGTATGTGAATACTGCAAGGAAAGCTGTAAAAGAAGCACCTTGTCTGCTAAGATCGTGTATTGCCACAGCATACACTGATCTCTTCTTAAGTCCTGAGATGAACATGTTGACCAACTCCACTAATTCTCTTCCCTTCACAGCCTTCAGCTCATACATCCCCTTTGGAGTCATCAAACACACAATCTCACCTGAATCTTCCTCACTTTAGGAGAGAAGTTAAGAAGGGAAGGAGCAACAGAAAGGAAAAGAAAAGTCAGCTGGTTCGTGTCTTTGAAACGTTTTTTAAAATTCAATGCGCAGGGGTAATTTAGGTGCTGCTCCATGGAGGTTTATCATAAAAAGCAATGTTTTACCTCATATCAATACTTGTCACCTCAGGATAAGAGAGCTGTAGAAATGCGGCTTCTGTCACATCCTGAAAGAAGACCCCCTTCCAGTTCACGACTACTACAAACTTGTCTTGAGGCACTGCGGGACCTGAACACAGATTTTTCACAGTAACTAATAAAAAAAACAACTAATTCCTAAAGTAAATGTTTTAACATGATAGCTCACCTATCACCTATTCTGTCATCATTTACTGACTTCACAAAAACACGATTCTTTCTTTTATGGGACACAAAATGAATTACTGTGCTTAAAGCCAAATGTCCAAGCTCTTTTTATGAATGGTGACCCTGACCGACAAGCAAGATTTTTAGTGAACAACTTCAACTTCTGTCCGTTCCTCATACTATCAGACGGCTTTACAAGTCATGGAGTCATTTAGTGCTTTATCATTTCAGTTTTGTATGGGAAAAGATCAGCATAAACTTCGTCAAAAGCTCATATAGTCATATAGGTCTGAAACAGGATGAGTATATGTATTGACAAAAAGTTCATTTTTAGATTAACTACTGTTATATCACCTACGAAACAGTTACCTGAAACAATTTCAGCCTCATAGAACTTGGAGAAATAGATTGGCCACTTATGCCTTGCATATTCGACAGTCTCCTCTTGCACTTCATAAGCAGGTTTAGTAGAGTTTATGTAAGGACCCTAAAAAGGATTGCATTATTCTCCAAGCACTACGACCAAATACAATTTTGAATAAAGACTGTTATAGATCATATGTTTATAGAGCGTACCTGTGTGTGTGCAGAATGAATCATCTGCACAAGCTTGACCATAGACTTGCTCTCAATTAAAGTCATGATCATGCATTCACGAACAATCTTTTCTGCTTTTTCCATACTGCTTTCAGAGCCATACTGTACATAGTAATGTCTGGTTGCGAGCTGCACATAATCATCCTCCTAGATCAGAAACACAGGATAAGTCACACATCTAACTCCTATTAAAATGACATAACTGTTCAAAGAAAGAGCCTATACTGACCTTATCAGACTGATAATCACCACTTTTGACTCCGTGGATGATCTGCCTGTAGATGAGGTCTGTGGTGACGTGGTCAGATGAACAGTCGTGCCATGGAGCGAAGATCTCTTTGCGGAAGTAGAAACGCCAAGGAGCGTGTTGTTCCTCTCTGCCCTGCCTCTTTTCATCTTGCTCACAAATGGACACGGTGTCCAAGATGTGCTGACTGCCACTGCCAAGAGACCACATCTGCAGCAAGAGATGTATAAATTAGGGACTTTACTAATATTGCTCATTAGTTCAATATGACTTATTTCAAGGTGCGATTCGAAGCCATTCAGATGATACGAACCTTCTCATACATTGCAGCATATAGGGAGAAGCCGTAAGTGTCCTGCAGGTTTTTTTTCTGGATAATCGAATTGCACACCTCTGCAGATGTGCTGGCTGAATCCACAGTGAGTGTGATGCTTTTGCCATCCATCAGACTCACAACTACTGTAATGGGCTTCTTGTTCTCTACAGACTTGAAGGAAAGAAGAGCTTGTCATGTTTAGAGTAAGAGAAGTAACATTCATCTTTTTAGAGGGATTGCCTACCTGCAGTTCAACCCAACATGGTGGCTCACTTCTTTCTCCGTTGGCTAAAGTCCTCTGCAGTCTCTCTGAACAGTAGGAGGAGTACTCATTTGGCCCATAGCGTATGAAGCTCTGCAGGTACTGTGGGCAAAAGATTGTGGAACATGTCACATAACATCACATAACTTAACGTCACATAACATTCACTGGCCTCCAAAAGTATAGAAAACAGCCTTGGCAAAGTGTGCTTTTGGATGATTTCAGCATAAATCCTTGATATTGTTTAGTGCAACTACATTAAAGTAACTTGAGATTATCATTGAAGAGACTAATTTTTATTTTGATTAAATAATAATGACAAAGTCAGACATGCGCCTTGCCAGGTGTGATGACTGGTTACTGGTGTTTAAATTTTGTCTAGGTTTTCAAAAGATATTTGGGTCAGCACACAAGTCAATGTTTGAATAAACTGACAGCTCGGCTGCCCAGATTATGCAGAGCCGTAATAGCTGCTAATGGTGGATGATGAATAGAAAATGTAAGTATTTTTATGTAATCAAATATGTTTTCGTAGTTTGTCTTGTCTCTTATCAGTGCAAAATCATCACAAGTTAAAAAGGATTCATGTCAGTGTTGTCCAAAACAACACTTTTCTAGGGCGTTTCCAAACTTTTGGAGGGCAGTGAAACAAATGTCATTTAACATGTCATCACGTCGCTTAATTCATGCAACGTCACGTAAGTGAAATGTAACTAAGGACTGGCTCCCTATCAAACATCGTATAGCTTAGCTCCTCAGTACTTGAGCGAGCTCTTATCTCATTATAGTCCTCCGCGTCTGCCACGTTCTCAAAACTCTGGCCATTTGATAATACCTAGAATAACAAAATCTACTGCAGGTGGCAGATCTTTTTCTTATT
>JAUCMU010000042.1:7470191-7483673 GCA_032275025.1 Enteromius treurensis | reverse complement strand
ATAATGTTCAGTGCTTTGCTACAATCTGTATTGTTAAAAGCGCTATATAAATAAAAGTGACTTGACTTGACTTGTAACTTAACATAACATAAGTTAAGGGCAATGCACACTAAATCCCAAACTTTCGTCTGATTTTTTTGCACATTAAAAAGTAAATACGACCTTCCATTGTGTCAATCACGTTTGCACACTACTTAAGAAACATTCGTCAGTCACAAAATAAATGTGGATCAGGATCGATTTTCTCCAATTCCGCATCAAGGATGACGAACGCGAAAAAAACACATAACATATAAAAAACAAAACAGTATGACAGAACATAACAACATACAAACCAGCACATATAAAACAGCATAACAAGACATAACAAAATAACATAAAAACATCAACAGCATTACAACATTTATGACGTAACATAACAAGACAACATTAAACAACATTTAACTGCATGACAACACATAACATAACAAAAACACAACAACATGTAATATGACATAAAGCATCACATCAAACAGCATATAAACAATAAAACAGCATATAACAACACCAAATAAAAGACCAAATATCGCACAGTTTGCATTTTTTTTATTTCTAATCAAAAAATACAGGTTTGTATTATGTGCAGTTAACCGTGACTCTAATGAACATATTTTCCTCCTTTCAACAGAACAGAAATCAAACAGCATTTCATACCTTTTTGAGGCGATCCGTAGGGGGGAAAATACCCAGACAGATGGACAGAAGAACCCAGCCTCTGTTCGTACTTTTGTGGTTCTTATTGGCTGTTAACTGTTTAAGGATCTGACAGTAGATTTCATCTCTGAAAAACATTCATAAAGGTGAAATATTCCATATTGTGAAGAATTCAAATAACCAGTGGCCCGTCACATTTACCTTATATCTCGTCGCACGATAGCATATCCTACAATAATGTGCAATTTCTCCAACGGTGTCATTGGACGATCATACGTTGCCCTCTCTCCAAACAGTACATCCTCTTCCTCCTGAACAGTCTGCATTCTAGGTTGTGGTTCTTCTTGTGGCTGCAAATTTCATTAGCATGATTATCAGGATCCACGATGCAGTTAGCTGTCACTAATGATCAGTACGTAAGTATACCTCTTCTTCAGGAATGGCTGAGTGTTTTCTCTTCCCTGTCCCCTTCTGTTGCTTCATTTTTTTTCTCAAAAATCTCTGCATTTACAAAACCAACAAAAACAAATAAACCCACGACAGTTTGTTTGAAGTAATATAATGCTATAAGAATCACATTTCTGTCGGGTTATTGAATATTATTTCAGCATTTACGTTAAAATTACATACATTCAAATATTCAAAGCAATATAATTTAATATACTAATATCAAACAGCATAAAAATGCAAGTTGATCTATGCTGGTCTTCTTAGCAGCGTAGGCACTTGTAGCTGAACATGCGGTTAGTGTAAAAAAAGCCAGTGTTTTATTGTGTCTTGATTGTTTACCTGATCCAACCCAACAAGGTTACTGAGTCGCCGCGTTTGTCTCTGATCAAGGTTCATCTGAATGGGGTCAGCTATAGAAGAAACACGTTCCTGCCTCGGCTCTGGAAGATCTCCCATAAATCTCAGTATGATCCACCACACTGTCAAACAAGCCTGGAGGAGGAGGGAAAAGGCAAAGAGAAACAATACCAGACACAGTTGATCATCAACTTTTGCTTGCTTTTGATGGGAACATGATTCTAATGAGAACAACACTTGCCAGGGCATCTCCTTCATCTTCATGGTAGAGCAGGGGTTGTCTTAATCTCTGTTGGATATATGAGTGAGTAGATGATCCTTGGAAGTGTAACGAAGCAAATTTAGAGAAAGAGAACTCGTCGTTCTCCTTCTCTTTCTCCTTCTCTTTCTCTTTCTCCTCCTCCTTTAGCCTCTCCATTTCTTTCTCCCTTTCCTTCTCTTTCTGCATTTGCTTTTCTCTTTCCTTCTCATCATCGTCATCATCATCATCATCATCATTATCCTCCTCCTCTTCCTCTTGATTGTCTTCTCTGGTGTCTGGCAATGACATTACCTTCCTCTCCCTTACGGGGCTCTCTGCTAACTCAACCTCCTCTAGCTTCACCGGCTCGGCCTCCAAATCCTAAGAATCAGGAACAAATAAGCCTGCATTTTAGGTTGTGTTTTTTGAGGGCTGCAGAGTTAATATTTACCATCTTGGATTGACATATCCTTGAAAGACATAATATACAGGAAATGATGACTAAATACAGTATCCATTACTTGATTGTGTAGTTAAAAGTTAGAGCTGACATAGGCTTATTGAATTTTGAAGAATGAATTAGTTTGTTCCCGTCAAACAGGTGACCTGCTTCCTTATTGCGCTGTGAAGATGACTCTAACCTCAAATCCCGCAGGAGCTGGGCCCTCTTTTCCTACCACTGCACTTGGAAGGAAACCAAAGATATTCTCCACCATTTCCTCGTCATCCTTATCCTGGGATTTGGCAGCCTCCTCGTTTTTTCTGAGCAGCTCCTCTAGGCGTTGCTGAAGCTCCAATGCTGTGCGTTCCTGTGCCTCTTTTTCTTGCGCAGTCAAAAACGCCTAAGGGTATGAGTGATAAATGCTTAACATTTTTTTTGTGGAAACCGTGATACATTTTCTTCAGGGTTCTCGAAATGAACAGCACTTTTATAAACAGCGATGGTCATTAATTAGCTGATGGTTTGTGAATATATCATTATGTTGTGACTTTACTTGTTGAGGCACATCATTAATTACTCATCATTTAGTAATTGTAGTCATATACACATGAATTTGCACAAATAATGCAGTAAATAATCCTGTATTAATGCATATTATTTGACCTATTTTGCAAACATTTGACCGGTAGTGCATATAAAACCAAAACAAGACAAAACATTCTGTACTAAAACACAGGAAATCTGCTCTGTTTCATTTTACACTCACATCTGTTTTCATTTTCTTGAGGGTCTTCCTGGCCAGCAGTCCTCTGGTCTGTGTCTGCAGCAGTATCACTGCATTTCTTTTGCATTTCAGGTCTTTCCTTGCAAGGTAGCCACGGGTCTGTGTTTGCAGAGTGATGGCTGCAGCCCGTCTGCGCATATACTCCGTATGGATCTGACGACTGCGCACTTTTGCCTGCAGCCGAGCTAATCCTCGCTTGAGCTAACAGGGATAACAGAAACAACAGGAGGCATGTTTTATTATTTTATTACACTACTTTACACAGTAGATGTTCCTTGTTTAGCTTACTTGGCCAAAGTCTCTTCTGTCTCTGTGGCCACGCCAGTTTTTCTGTAAAACCAGAGCCGCCCTCTTCTTCTTTACAAAATTTGCTCTGCATGTGAATGATGAATGATTTAATTCAACATTTCTGTACAATTGCATACAAAATGCCATGTTGACAGTGGTAAACGAACCTGTCCTTATGGGCAAGCATCACTCTTTGGATGATAAGTGCCTTCCTGTAAAGCTCTTGCTCTCTCTCCAGTTCTAGGAAGGAGTCGTGATAATCCTACGACAGGGAGAAAGAAGGAAACCAAATTCTTATGTGAAAGAAATATGACATATCAAGTCTCCTATGCTCTTATTTGATCACAAATACAGTAAAACAATAATCTTGTGAAAATACTTACAGTTTGTCCATTTTACTGTTTTAAAATATAATATCTTTCTTAAAATTTGATCGTTCAGAAATCATTCAAATATACTGGTTTTATGTTCAAGGGACATTTCTTATTATTATCAATCTTGTACATTGATAATACATTGTAATGTCTATTCAGTGAATTAATAAAAGTATTCATTTCTGAATACTTACTGATCTTACTGAACTCTTGAATGCTTTATATAATCACAAAAATTTGTGAGTTGCTTTAGAAATCACATTTACAGGAACGTATGCTGATATAGATGTAAAATTACAAGTAGCTATGTGCACTATGCTAAGCTAACTGAAACTTGTTTTAGCGCTTGATTTGAATTGCTTCCATTGTCCTCATTTATAAGTCACTTTGGAAAAAAAGCATCTGCTAAATGACTAAATGTATATGTAAATGTAATGTAAATTAAGGAAGGTACCCTCAGGAAGATTTTATTTTTTCCAATCTTCCAGTCCTCTTCATCTTTGATCATAGCCTTGCAGATAGCTGCGCAGCAGTCTGCAGCAGGCTCCTGATGAACAAATAAAACATATTTTCATTCATCAAATCAAACTCCAAACTAGTACAATCGTCATGTTTCGAGCTGAACATGTAATACTTTTAAATTTCAGCTTGCTGGATCATTCATAGTTTGCATTAACTAATGTTAACCAACACAACTACTGCAGACAACTTCTGCAAATGCAGAGACTGACATTAACTAAGATCAATAAATGCTCTAGATTGTTGTTTGTTCATGTAAACTTTTGTAAAGTGTTATTAAAAACTTTTAGATCAACATTATATAAGCATAATTCCCAGCAACCAGTCGCAGCCCTGAAACTAACTTTATTTCAGAAGGCAATAACTGGTTATTACGCAGGACCATCTAGGGATGTTGATTAATACATTCACACAAGCACAGTTAATTGAACTATATTCATCAGCTATCATTTTAATAATATAAATTCTCATATTCAGAGCATCACATCTGTAAACAGTCATATGAGGCCCATACAGTGTTGGGGTCACAGTGCACGGTCTTCAGGAGCACACGGTAGCGCTGCAGAAAGTCTTTAAAGGTGTGCCTGATGGGATATCCCGACTTGCGTATTTTAATGGTCTCCAGCATTCCAGAGTAGCGAAGCTGCTGCATGCAGAGCTCTCTGTTAAATACCTGAAAAACAGGAAAAAGGAGAAAGCACCTTTTCATTTCAGTTCTGATGGCTAATAAATACAAAATATAGGCAAAGTGAAGTGGTACCACGGGCATCTTTTTGTTATTTGGTTTGAAGCAACGTATGAAGAAGGGCTGACAGAGGGACAGGGCCTTCATCAAAGAGTCCAGGGACTGACGGAACTGACCACTCAGAGTAGATATCTGCCGCCTCGAATCATTTACTTGCTGTGTGACACAAAAAACACACAATGTATTGCAAGTATTGCTATCCAACTAATACTGTCAGGCTACCATATAAATGCCCCATACTCGTAGTGAGCTCTTAGGCGTCATGATGATTTTGTTGATCTTGTTATTGTTCTTGACTGAATTTGTATTCGTCTCTTCTCTTTCAAAGATCTGTTTGAGCAACTTGTTGGAAGATTTCTGAACCAGCTCCATGATGTCCATGCTCAAGGAGTCTCTGTTCTTCTCCAAAAATCCTGGCAAAACACAGCACTTTCTGATCAGACGCAATTTGCTTTTTAGAAGAGCTATTGGGAAATGCAGCACGCGTGTCATATAACTGAGTCTGAATGAATGAATTGTACCTTCACAGTCATAATAAACCGTCCCAGCAAAGTGCTTGATCCCAAACTGCATGCCATGGTTGGTCTTAGATGACATGTACAGTTTGTTTTCATTATGTTCTTTGCTTATTTTGTTTAACATTGTGGCATCTGTTCCCTGCAAGGTGAACACAGACAAAAAAAAAATCCATAAGCAATAATTACTCTGTATTATGACATCTTAAAATAATGCATAACAAAAGCATTGCTGTAACTTATGAAGCTCACCTTAGGAAAGGTGCTCTCCTCATCAATTAGAGCCAGTATGTTGAGAGGTTTAATGGCCAGCAGGTCCAGGGTTTTCTGGTTGTCATTGAAAGCAATGCGCTTCCATGAGATCCCTTCTTTACTGTACTCATCCTGCTCCAGCTTAAAGACGTGCTTCACAAAGAACTGCTGCAGGTGCTCGTTGGCATAATTAATGCACAGCTGCTCGAAACTGAAGTACAGAGAAGTTTTATTCACGACTGAAATAAGTGTACTGTCTAATCCATCTTATATATAAAAATTATTCATTTGGAGCATCACTTGTTTGCAATGCACATTTCTTTATGTTCAGCCTAAAATGTGTTTTAATCTCACTGTTGATGAGGACTGTATGATCTTTGAAGATATTTCAAAGGGTATCTAAAGCAAACTTGCAACAGCACAATCAAATATAAAAGTAGTTTTAGACTTTTAGTACACTAGTTTAGTAACTAGAAGCATGGGTAATTTTATTAAGTGCATGTTAAATGTATTTGTGGTATAGTAAGCATATAATTAACGTATTTCAAATCCATTTTAGTATATTCATTTTTCACAAGGGGAAGTACAGTTGCTCAAGTACTTTAGACTGCTAAATAGCTAACATCGTTTTTAGTTTAGACAACAGATATTTACCTGTTCTGAGGGAAATTCTCAAAGCCAAAAATGTCAAGCAGACCAATGGACTTGCGCGTGTAATTTGAATGATCAGTCTGGGGTTTGTCAATGGCGCTGTTTATTTTTTTGAACATCCAAATAAACAGCCTTCCGTACATGGCCTGCGTAATAATAATGGGAATGTTGATTGTATACATACATGTTTTTTTTTTTTTGTTCTTCTGGAAAATAAATTTGGACAGTATGGTACCTTGGCAAAAGCATCTCTGGTGTCTGTGGCCTGCTCTGAGCTGAGGGGTTTGGTGACTTTCTCTCGGTTTGTCATGAAGGAACGATATGTAAGACTCTTTTCAAGAACGGCATCCTCTACCTGCAAAGTGACAGAAGTGCTGTCATCAAATACAGTCATACAATCAAGCAAACTTAAAAAAATCAATTGAGGATAAAGTGCCAAAAGCAGCAGTAGCCCTAAAGAACATTTCTCTGTACCTCCAGCAACTTGGCAGTGACAGAGAAATGATTGGATGACATGACGTCACAGCTGTCCATGTTATTCATTATAGTGCCTGAAAAAGAAACAGTCAACTATATTCCTAACTACAATAACTTCTGTGTGTGGGAAGACAGTTGTAAAGCTATTACTGCAATAGAAAGGTTATTGACACTAACTCTGAAAGTCAGTATTGCCCATGTGGAGAATGACAGCGAGTAATTTGAAGATTTCCCAGCAGTCCCGGTCTGAGAAAGTGAGGATCTTTAGAGCAGAACGAATCCGTCCGAACTCATCAGTATCGTCCCGACCATCACATGTCAAACAACCACCCTAGATAACCATCAGAAGAGGCAGTGCTAATCAGTATTAAATCTTGATTCTGAATTAGAGAGCAGGAGTGACTCATTTATAAAAATAAAAAAAAATAATAATAAAAGCATGTACTTTCTGCTCACCTTAGTCAGGTACTTGAACTGTGATGCATCTCCAAGAGAGAGAGTCTTCTTATGGTCACTTTGCATCCCAGATAACATACAATAAAAAATGTGGTAGTTCCTTTCCTGAGTTGCCTAAAATTAAAAATATTTTTCTTATTATTAAATATTATTAAAAAAAAAAAATTAAATGATTAAAATAAAAATTTAAATCGTTAACATCATTAATTAATATTTATTAATTAAATGATTAAAATAAAAATTTCAATCGTTAACAACATTAATTAATATTTATCAAACAGAAATTTGTATTTTTATTAGCAATTTTAGAATATTTCAAACTAATGGATAGCTAGTCCAATGCTCTAATGCTTTTCTTCAGCGTGTAAGGTGAGCAATCTCTGACTAAAAGGTACAAAGTTTTCACTGGGGTGCTATCCAACACTCTGAGAAATAAAGGTACAAAAGCTGTCACTGGGGTGGGACCTTTTCAAAAGGTACATGTTTGTACATAAAAGATTCATTTTGGTACCTTAAATGTACATATTAGTACTAATAGGTACAAAATTGTACTTTTTAAAAAGGCACCACCCCAGTGACTGCTTTTATACCTTTATTTCTGAGAGTGCATGGTACAATGGTACATATTAGTATCTTTGTTACATACATTAGTACTTTAAAAGTATATATAGTGACACTTTATTTCAACAGTTAAAACATTTTACTAGCAGTAAGTAATCTTGCTACTACATCAGCTAGCGGTCAATAGAGTATTAGTTGAATGCCTGCTTTTTATCTTCCAACACTTTATTTTGATGGCTCCACAACAGACTGACAATTTGAAACTTTGCAACAGATGTCAACTTATTCCACTAACCCTAAAACTACTCCAACAGTCTACTCTGAGAGTTAGCAGACATGTAGTGGCAAATAAATAATAATTAGTTGACAGAGTTACTTATAGATTGTAGAACGTCTAAAGTGGACTATTAAAATAAAGTCTGTGACAGCTATGTATTTTTTTCTGTAAATACAATAGTCTTACCTGAGTACAGACACGAGACTTCTCAAGCAGGTACTGATCTATGTGAGCTCCCTCTATAACTCCCTCTTTATTGAAGAAGACCTCCACGTATTTCCCAAAGCGGCTGGAGTTATCATTCCGAATGGTTTTGGCGTTCCCAAAGGCTGTAAGACATGCATAAATAAGACAGCTTTCAATGGGAATTATTATTGAAATAATCCACCAAACAGTCCTGCTTAGCTCTTACCCTCCAGGACAGGGTTGGCCTGGATGATCTGCTGCTCTATCCAGGAGTGCTGCCCGCTCACAGCAGCCAGGAACTGAAGAATCAGTTTAGTGCTTTCTGTCTTTCCTGCACCAGATTCTCCACTGGCACACAAACAAACCAAAAGCATTAATAATTTACAAGATGAAGTTATCCATGCGAATATGGACAATCAATAAATAATAAATATCAGGTTGAGACCAAAAACTAACAAACAATATATTAGTTTGTAATAAAACAATATAATACGTGACCACAAAATTCTTAAATTTTTTGAAATTGATATTAATCTGAAAGCTGACTAAAAAAGTAAATAATAAATCAAGAATAGGGCAATATTTGGTTAAGATACAACTATCTGAATATCTAGAATTTGAGGGTGCAAAAATATCTGAATACTGAAAAAATTGCCTTTAAAGTTGTTCAAATGAAGTTCTTAACAATGCATTAAGAACTTATAAAAAAATTACTTAATGATCATGCCTAAAAAAATGCCATTAAAAAAAATCTATAATTGAACTATTTTAGCTACAAAAACACCTGTGCTACTTATGACTGGTTTTGTAGTCCAGGGTCACATATAACATAACATGACATAACATATTACATAATAAGTTATTCTGCACATTGGGTTTGATGACTGTTTACGTTGACTTTTTCTGTTCACAAAGAGCAGAACCTATATCTCTTATTGCACTTTGACATCACACAGTTTATGATGTGTGACATATAGACCATTATCATCTGTAAAAACATTATCTTAAAAGTGCCAACTTCTATCTTTATGCATACTACTGCTAACCAAAAAAGAGGATTACTAACATGGCATAAGTCAAGATTCTCAATATTCAGAAGAAATATCAAGTATGTACCTGATAATGCAGCACTGGTTGCGATTGTTGCGGCGCATGTTGTAGTAACAACTGTCAGCGATAGCAAAGATGTGCGGTGGGAGCTCGCCCAGCTTGCGCCCGTGATACTGGTAAACCTGCTCCGCCGTGTAGATGGGCAGCATCTGATAGGGATTCATGGCCACCAGGACAGAGCCAATATAGGTCTAAACAGCACACATATAGATTATATACGGCGGGATGCAAACAATCTGGAAAATCTGGGATTAAACTGAACTTAATCTAAAAATGGAATCTAAAATGAATAATAATTTTTTTTTTTAAATGAATAAGGCTATTTGGTCAAATCATTAAAAACATGTTAACCATATTTATGTAAAGCTGTTCATGCAGCTTAAATGTTGCTGTCATTAAGACAAAAGCACTACAGCTACTCGAATAAGAAAATATGCAATTCATATGCAAATTCGCTTTTCACTCAAATTGTTATCTACTACTTTCAAAAAATGCAAATCAGAAGAATTTTCCCCGCTGCTTTTTTTTTTATACCCTATTATACATTACATCATACATCGTACTATACATATATCTAAATACATCACAAAATCCATGAGGTTTACGGTAACAAGAAAAAGAAAAACAGCAGTTTTGTTGGTCAGATTTTTACCGCAACTTTATAAACTGAATCAAAACCTACATAAAAAAAACGTTTTATTGTAAAAGTGAGCTGTTACAATTTTTTTACTTTAAATTATAAAATGATTTGTATTTTTACTTCCAATATTTTACAGGAAAATTAAATGAAATGTCTCATTAGATCTGTTAAACCGTACACCATAGCCTATATATTTTATAATTTAAATAAACTCACATATATACTGCCCTGTTTGTGGCGCATCAGCAGGTTTCTGAGCAAACCGGCTTCACTGAGGTCACCGAGTCGGATCATGTCATCAACACCCTCCACTGAGGTGGGGTGCATAGGCTTCAGACTGGCCTTCTCCCCCTCCGGGACAAAGCGCTCCTGAGAAACCAGCACAGTATGAGATTCATCTAATACACAAATGTAGATGAACAAGACTACTACAATCATATAGAATGTGTTGTAATGTAATATTCCATTACAGTGGATTATTATGGGATAGCAGGGCTAACAGTCCCATTTTCATTCTCTAGTGAATATTTCTAAGGGTATATTTAATGAAAGTATTTTTTTATAGACACGTACTGTAGGCCTATCTGAAGGCCACATTGGAAACTGCCATTAAACAGCCTATATTTTTTGTTAAAAAAAAAAAATTAATAATAATAATACCAAACATTAAGATTAATATAAAATGCTAATATTACATTATGTAAACATTATTAAGACATTGATCAATATTTATTCATATTAAATTCTATAGCACATTTAGCATCAAGTTAAAATTGGCAAGATTACTACTAGACGCACTAATAAATGTTTATCAAATATTAACTACTCAAGATGACAGTGTGAAAAAAATGTGTTTAACTTAGATTTCACTGATGAATTGAATTTCATTTATAAAATGTGGACCATTTAAAAACACAAGTGACAGTTTGCTCAATTTGGATTTTATAAAACATACTCTTGTACTGACAATACAGATCCGACTTTGTTTTACAATGTCCATCCCCAAATAACCAAATGTCTGATTACAGAGAAATTTAAGCCTTCAGGACAGAAAACCAAACTTTATGGTTTAAGGTTTAAATAATATTTCACCGGGTCTCTCCTACTGTACAAGTCATCACTGAGTCATGTTTTTACCTTCCCTTCATCATCAATCAGGCAACACCGTCCACTGGCTGAGACCTTCACGCACCCTCCAATAGGGACCCCAATACTGGAGTCAATCCAGTAGTGATCCCCCTAGATTCACATAAACTACATTTTAAAATCCAAACACTACTCACAACCAACTCAAACCTCACACTTTCACACCAAACATACGACAAGGAAGTAAATTAAAGACATGAATACACACCTTTTTTAGCATCACCATTTGAACAATCCCTTTTGTCCCACAGGCATCTAATTGAAAATTAAAATCCCCAAAAGATAAGTCAATAAATATATTAGACAGTTGTAAATCTAACCCTCATTGAAGTGTACACAGCTCAAAATGATCCCTCGCATGAATCTTTTGGTTAACTGTGGACAACCCTCTCTGACTTATTCCAATGCGGAATAAAAAAACATACGTGTCCAAACGTAATTTTTTCATTCGCTTGTGTGACAGAAACGAGGAAGTGTGCCTAATGTTCAGTTCTTTATGGCCTCTAGACTTTGCCCCATCATGGGCTGATTCACCATCAACCCAAGAGACGTCATTAGCAGTCCCAGAGCTTGACTCTTTAAGATTCCAATGGGCTAAATTGCAAAAAAAAAAAAAGTAAGAAATTAATCATGAATTTAGACAAGGACCTCAAAATCAAGAGTTTTCTAGTGGCTTGATACATCACATGTGAAATCTGAAATGATTCTTATCAAATAATTCCCTACCCATTAACTATGCACGACATGTGCCTTTTGGACTTTTCACGCAAGAGGAAGATGGTACCAGAGGACAGCTTTATTATTTGAGTCAGAGCGGCTGTTAAGCAGTAAAACTGAGATTCTAGAGTATACATTCATTTGCGAAGTCACACTGCACAGATACCGGAATTGCTTGGGCGTCATCTATAAGCAGTGGTTTATACAGAGTATACAGAAGCACTCAGCAGGTTACAAAGTACACAGTGAAGGTCAATAACAATACATCCTTATTTCCTGGAGGTTGACGGTATATTTAGACTTACAAAAAGCTTCAGTACTGCAGCTGCCACTTATGATTATGTTTAAGGAATAAGAATGTAAAGTGTTACGTTCCTTGTTATTAGTCCCCATGGCGATGAGACGGAAACCAAACCAGTTGGATAAGATCTAGAACCATAAATGACTCAAGAATGGCGGAATTAATTATTTAAGTGCCTAGAAACTCCTAATGTTAGGCACACCCTACAAATCGATAACCATTACTTATCTCAACACATTAGATTCTGGCCCCTAAGACAACCAGAGAAGGATCTTGATTTGGACAGTGGCTTCATGATGTAAATAAAACACAAAAAACTGCACCTTATTTTACATTTTTCAGGAAAAGACCCACTTGTTTCAAGGAATTACAGTATTTTAAAAATAAATTAACATCATTTGATTGATTAAAAGTGAAAAAAATGTTTCTACAAAAATATAAATCAATTTAACACTGGTAGGAAAACATGTTTCTTGGGCAGCAAACCATTTTGAAGTAACAGCTGCTAAAAAACAAACCAGCTTTGTGATCACATAAAAACATATTCAAATACTTTTTCACAGTTTTGTAGCTTTTATATCCCCTTGCTTCCCTCAGTGTGTTGTTCATTCAGTAAATAATTAAAGAATAAAATTTATTTCCAATGTAACCACATGAGACTTTATTGCTCAAGCCAACTACTGTCATTAAAAGTTTGTTTACTGTTTATAAAGGTTTCGTGCTCACAAAGACTGCATTTATTTGATTAAAACAAATACAGTATAAACAGCAATACAATGACGTACTATTATAATTTCAGTTGTATATGATAAAGGGGTAATGAACCGCATTTTTATTATTATTTTGTACACTGATGTCCCCTTTCAATTCCGACATAAAAACATCGTAATTTAAAAAGCAACTAGCTATTTTAGACGTGTTTTTTTTATCCCCGGTCATCAGATTCAGAGGGCTCTGTTAAATAGGCGGAAGTGGCGCCCACTGGCATTTTTTGACAGGCAACGCGGGAAAATTAAATAAACAAAGGATCAAGTCCGTACTAACACGGTCTTACCCACTCTTTCCTAATATTGAATCGTAAAAAAATAGTAGCGAAACGGCTGTTTTTATACAACTTGACAAAACAACATGTTGTGTTCACAGCCTTCTTTACTGTTTGATTTGAAGCTGGTTATGCGCGACTCGGTGGGCGGGGCCAAGCAGGCAGCATTGTAGAAGCATGCGTTGATCTTCCTCTGTGGAGTGGAGTTTAGACACACTCTCATTTAGCTCTCATTTTGTAAGACTGGATTGAATATTT
>JAUCMU010000042.1:7419195-7447345 GCA_032275025.1 Enteromius treurensis | reverse complement strand
CAAAACACTTCTTTATTTGCTGCTAAGAAGAAACCCCAGAAGTTATGTGAAGTATAGCTCCATTGTTGTTCAAAGTAGAAGAAAAAGGGGGGGAAACAAGGTCATATTATGTTAGTTTTAATAAATAAAAATGTGGAAAAAAAATTAAAGAAATTCTCTTTTTTTTATTGTATTTTTTCCGTATCGAAAACATACCGAACCGTGATTTTTGTGAACCGTTACACTCCTAATATAAAGTGATTGTAGCTCTACAGATGACTGTCATATAATAATCTCTTAAGTTTCTTTGGAATGGCCTTTTAATAGAACAACATTTGTTTTACATTTAAGCAAAAAGATATAAGACATTGAATATCTTAAACAAATATAATAAAAAAAATAAATGTGAATAATTTGACTTGCTGACTAAAGAAGGACTTTATTACTAACCTTTACTGCATGAGACGACTTGATCTTCTTGGGGTCTGAGAAGGCAGAGAGTGGAATAGTAGGCAGAATTGGATAATCTGGACTGGGCCTTGGCATCATCTCCGCTCCCTCAGGAATAACTACCGCCTGTGAAAAGAACAACATGCCGACGGTGAGAGAGAGCGAGTATCCGTTGTAAAGAGCTGATTATAAAAGTACAGAACAAGCAAGGACAAACAGTCCCACTCACCCCACCGGCCTTGACCAGCTTGCGTCGAAACTCGTGTGTGGGGTTGTTGAAAGTGAGCTTCTCACAGCGCAGGTGGTTGACAGGTGGGTTGCCCTCCAGGTTTAAGAAAAGGTCATAATTAAAGCACACCTTTTTAGGCTCCTCCTGTGATAAAAAAGGGTCAAGCATGTTCAGGCTTTCTAAATAAAGACAAATATCAAATAAAGAAGTTGTGCTGATAAAAGTATGAACTTGAACCTATTTTATTTACAGTAAAGTTAGCCTAAAGTCAAGTCTTCAGTAGATAACGTTTCAGGGAACGAGAGAGAAACTGGAAAACCCCCTACGTATTCCACTACGTATGCTGGAAAAGTAAATATGCAAAATTATAGCGATATTAAACGGAAGTAAGTCTACAAGTAAGATACAAATTGGCATATTCTCACCCCCTCCAAGTTCTCTGTGGTTCAACAGCTTCATGTCAGTTCTCTGTTAGTGTGTGTGTGTTAAATCTGTTAGCTCCCAGCGCAAATACTGAGTTCACCTAGTTGTGTGACCTTTACCTTTACTGAATTGCAAAACTCAGTCACTCCTCATCACAACATTTTTCCAGCACTGGCGAAATAACACATCTAAAAAACACAGTGTGCTGATCTTTTCGCTTATTCACAAAAAGGATCAAAGAAATGTAGATATTGCTTTGGATATGGGACGTGCTCACCTTGTTTTTGAAATAGACTTCTATAGGCATGAGAAAACCGGCGTAGCCTGACTCTTCCACTTTAAACGGGGGTTCTTTACAAACTGTGAAACCAGAAAAATATTGTCAAAAATACACTGAAACTAAACTACTGGCACAATGGAATTGCAAAAATAAGCATTTTTCTCTGAACAGGTTTCCGCAACGCTCTCCCGAATCACACCATTGGTTTAGCCAGAGTTTGACATATCAGTCCACTCAAACAAACAGGGAGATACTTTGAAAGCACTCCAGAGACGAAGTGTTTACACGTTTTGGGAAGTCAATCTATAAATGGCTTACTTATGGTTGTCTCCACACATTTAACACTTCACCTTCAAATGCAACACCTGGGAAAAGATCCTACTGTTCGTCCACTTTCTTTAGTTTGTGGAAAATAAACCAATCACAGATGTGACCCAAAAAAGTGTCATAGCTGAACCTTTATTTGTGAAACGTTCCTAAAACAAATTGAAGGGACAGATCAACACGCTTTAGATTCAAATAAAGCCTACCTTATCTCGATTCATCATAAAATGTAAAGATATATCTTTACAAGACTTGAATTAAATGACTCAATTGATTTGCCTTTATAACCTTTTTTGGACATATGATTGAGGGACAGAAGCCTCTCAGGTTGCATTAAAAATATCTTAATTATTAACCAAACTCTGGACTTGAAATCACATGAGGTTGAATAAATGATGACAGAGTTTTTTAAGGTATGTCTGATATTTGTCTGTCTTAAAACATTTAAACAGGTGTGAATATATCAAATCCAATATATAATGCTATTAAACTGAATGAAAGAAAATGAACACAATAACCAGAACAATACGATCATTTCAATCCAAGTTGTTTCAGACGATTAAGCTAAATAATAGTAATTGTTTGCACAATTCACATATTTATGCTAATTCTAAGCAATCTGAAGAGATGCATTTTTTAAATGAAATATATGCAAATAGTAACCTGTTTAATTTATGGGTGACTAACAAATATGCATTACATTAACTGCAACTCCAAATAAATAGATTTTTTTAAAATTTACGTCTAAATCACTGATCTATAATAGAGACAGATATATAGTCATATGCTGGAGCTACACAAAGTATGTAAGTTTGGGCAACAGCACGAGCTAAAGGCACATTTTAATCACGATAACTCGGCAGGAGAAAATGGGCATACACACAAATGGTTCATGACTCAAATTAAAACCTGCCTCTCTTGGGTTTTGGGAAGCTGTCGTGAAGGTGGAAGACAACTCTCTCCACAAAGTGCTGGATGTCACAAGTCTCTGGACCTCGAACAAACACCATCCAGTCGTGCGTGAAGCCCTCGGTAGTGACTTTCTTCCTTAACTGGGCTCTGTGTCCCAGCTCCAGTTTCACCTGCACAGTGCACTGAAATAAGAGGAAAGCACCAGTCATCTGTCAGTGTTCTCTATTCTGAACATGATTCTTACAACTGTAGAAATGGGGGGAAAAAACAGCAATACTTTAATAGTGAGTGACATTTATAACTCGGGAGACAAAAAAACCCCCACTAAAAATAAGCTCAACACCACTGTTGTATCTACTGTTTATATCTGTGAAAAATCAGCCAGCTTCTGCTCTCTGACAGCTAGAGACGGAAATTCACAGTTCTGTGACAGTCTACATGCGCGTGATGGTTTACTGTTTACAGCTTTTCTTGGTACGGAAACTAAGTGACTGATAGGCTTGTATGCGTTAGCTCAACGGTTAATAAACTCCATGCCAGAGTTGACTGAGTTTGCATCCAATCTGCGCCTGCACAGTTTTACAGTGACTGCACAACACAAAACTACCTCAAAAATAACATCCAGTAGTATATTAATATATGCAACATATATACTACATTTTGATTATTATTTCTATTTAAAATCAAACCATGGGGCTGTTCCATAAAACAAGATTAGAGTACAAGCCAAGCTTATTCCGGTTAGTCTGACTTATTGCCAGTTCATTTGGTCATTCAAGTCGGACTATCTGCCATAAGACTGGCTTATTTGGTAAACTTATTTTATGGAACAGGCCCCATGTCCAATGAAATACCTATTTAAACTGGACTTAACTTAAACAGTGCACAGTGCATAACACTTGATTCTCAAGATCAAGACTTTTTTTTATTCGATACTGACCAGGCCTAGTGGTATTTATTTCTATTAAAATATGCCAGATATTTTTTTTTTATTTTTTATTATTAATTGTGATTATTTATATCCACGTAGTTACTTCAACTTCCAAATTTCATTTCCCACTTCTAGTTTCCATGTCAAAAACAGAGCCGCTTTACTTTTCTTTAAGCATTTAAAGATGCACAACAGCAAATTACTCAGTCATTATTCACAATCTAAGCTTTGTTTTAATACAACAAGCCAGCATTGCTCATGCGTCCAACCTTGAAATGGAAGAATTTTTCCCCTGATGAGCGTCTCAAATCCTAAGCGAGCACCCTATCTAGACAGCATGCTTGATCGTGGAAGAGTTTGAACGTTCGCGCGCTCCTAGGGCGCCCAAAACGCTGTCCATGAAGGCAGTTCACTAGGTTTTGAGACAGGTCCGGGCTAGCTGGACAGCTAGTGACTGCTGGAACTCAAGAGTCTATCTGTCCTACAAGCCAAATGCTGAGGTTTAGAAAAGGACATATTGGTCTCTACAAGCATATCTTGGTCACGACATAAATTTACATAAAACGCTAACGTAATTCCGCGGGGTTTCTTGCTTGAAGCCTCGTAAGGAGGATTAGCTGGCTAAGTTAGCATCCTAACCATCTTCACAGAAAACGTTGGCCTCGTCTTTCAGTATAAATGTTTTAGTAATAAAAACCATGCATATTCCTCGCGGTTGGCTGTCTGGCAGTGTCAGTAAAGTCTTATTACCATGTTTTCCATTGTTGCCTATGTTCCGGTTGTTTAGTCTATTTACAAAAGCGTTGAAGTAGATTGAATGTGCATCCTCGCTGTTACACATCTGACGGAGTGTGAAGGGAGAAACTGAAGAGTTTGAACAAATGGCCGCGACACTGACAGTTTTTAAAATAAAAGCAGAATGGCTCTCCTCGACCAGTGTCTCTTCCAGATACCCTTTTCATTTGATTATACATAAAGTTACTCCACCTATAACTGAACTTTACGGAAGCTTTCTTTCGAGCGGTTCCTAATGTTTTCTTTCGGTTTATTGCCATTTCAGTTAGAATATGTAATGAAATTAAACTTTACAAACATGGCATAAACTATAAAACACTTGAAACACATTCATCCGCAGAGCATCATGCAGATTTCACAATACGATGAGAGAAACTCACTTCACAATTTAAATTGTAACGTTAGTTTTCCTGACAGGTTTTATTCGCAGGTTTTGAACAGTACAGAAACAATTGGGTTGGAAACAAAATGGTTTATTCCTGAATAAACAAATAGACTTAACATTCGGCATCATTTGTGTTTTTAATATTAATAAATTAATTTTATTTTTTTAATTCTCCGCTGCAGATACTGCCTATTGTAAAAAAAGGGAGGGGGGTTAATGCAGTTGACATAAAATCACATCACCTCCTTACTAATTTATTTTTATGCTGTTCCAAATGATTTAATAAATCCTAACAAGACATTTTCTTAGTTGAAAACATTTGTCTAGAAGACTCATAAATACTAAAGAATGCATGCATGCTTCATGTGTTTGAATAGTGATGTTGACAGATCCAGACCACAGACGCTTGAATCCACAGAGTGCGTTAAATAAAAATAAAAAGAGTCCTCTCCCTCTGTATAAAATGCTACTAAAAATGCTCTGTCAACCAGCAGGTTTGGCATCTCGTTGCATGTTAGAGCTGTGTGTAAGTTGAGTTCTCAGAGTTTAGTGAAGTCTTAGCCAGTAAAGATGCAGTGGCAATCTCTGTATCTGTAAAATACACAGAAGGTTCAGTCAGGTGAGATAACATGCCTATATTGTGTACTTACTTTCAAAAGGCTGCTGGAATACAGTGCACTGCATGACTTTTCTAATCTAAAGAGCTTTTAAAACACTAGGGATCATACACTTGCTGACTTTGTAAATGATTAAAAGAATCTGAAGTAAAAAAAAAAGAAAAGAAAAAATACCCCCCAAAAATGAGTGTATTTCAGCATTTACTAGGATTTTCTCATGTACACAATCCCCATTCCTTTGAGACGGAAATACACTACACATCTTTTAATATTGAAACATATTTTCCAACACTAGACATCATGTATTTGCCAAATTTGTAAATGGTTACAGCGTAAAAAACTGAGGACAGTCAATATTCAAATTCTTTTGAAAACAAAAATCCATGCAGAAACATTGGCCCCTAACCCTAGACACATGACAAGTGAAAACCATTTTTTCTAAAATTGACTAAAAAATATGTTTGATATCCACTGACTGAAAAAAAAAAAGGGTCATCATACACTAAACCTGCAGATTGGCTACAAAATTGGGGCAGAACTCTATGTAAACACGGTGTAGTGTACTCCAGCCTTAAAAGGATAGTTTTTTCAAACATTACAATTCGATCAAATAGTTGATGGTAGTCTTTGACTATCATAGCATTTTCTCCTAAACTGTAGCAATCAATGGCCACCGCCAACTATGTGGTTACCCACATTTTTCCCAAGCATCTTTTGTGTTTGGAGCAGCCGTGCCAGGTTTTCAGTAAATTAATAGAATTTTCATTTTTAGGCTATCCCTGTAACCCAATGAATTAAAATAAAAAGTGCACTTTAAATCAATTAAACAATGACGTACAGAAGTCATACCATGATCATTGTTCACTTTGCCCCCTGGGTTCTTGTGTTGGCCCTCAATGTGAGCAGTCATCTCCCCCCGGTCTGGGGTGCAGTGGCCGCACTGCAGGCAACTGTACCGACCTCTTGTGTGCTCCCACAGGATGCGGCAGTTGAAGGACTGACCTGACAGATTTAATAAATGGGGAGTCATTAAAATCAAAATCAACTTGCTGACAATTATACTCATGGTTATACGTGCATCGAGAATGTTTGTAGACAACCTTCACCAGTAAAAGTATCAGATTGAGCGGAAACATAACTCAGTGATCAATAACACAAGAGCAACACAATTAAACCATCATTAAACCCAGTTTATGAAAGATAAACATGGGGATAAAGGTGTTTGAATTACCAAGCACTGTCGTCTTCTCCACACATGGTAAATTTTTACAATACAGCACCATCTCTTGCCGGAAATGACCACCTGATTTTTGCCAAACGCTAAGGGGAAGTGGAAAAAGTAAAGGAACAAGGACCCTGAAAGCACGCTCTCTGATGTTTGATGTTTGCATGTTAGTCAAGCACCCGGATATATGCGTTTAGGATCGGATGGGAGTGGACTGAGTTGTACAGCTAGATGGCACACCCAGGGAAACACTGAGCCCGGTTAGAGCAGGGGAAAGGGAGGAGGATTAGCATCTAAAGCATCGTTTGAGGGAAGATCTGATTGATCCCTCAAGTAATGTGTGTGTGGATTCTCTGTGCCTCACCTGGACTTCATCTCTATTTAAACTCTGACTGCTCGGAGAGTTCCATCTGTGCAAAAGGGGCCCGGGCGGGTCTGGCAGGACAGTGCAACACGACAAAACACAGTTCACTCAAAGTGGCCATGGCCAAGGCTTAGGCATTTCCCCCCCAAGTGACTTACAAATTCCCTTTCATTAGGACTCACACCTGTTGATAAGCAGGTTAGATCAGTTGAGCAAACTGGAAAATACACAGGTGAACAGCGTCCAGAACGTAGGATGATTTAAGGAACACTGGGTCTCATTCAATCATAATTGTGTGGATCTATATTTATGTCGACAGGAGAGTTTCTCATGAAAACTGTCTGGCTAGTTCACCAGAGGTGCATACACACATGAATTTGGGTCTCAACTTCGTTGAGTGAATTTATGTCAAAAGCTTATCATTAGGCAAAATTGGGTTTTTGAATAGTAACGGTTTAAAAAAAAAATCTCATGCTTACTAATACATTAAAAAAACATTATTATTATTATTATTATTATTATTATGAATGTTGAAATTGAACACATTTTTTATTTTATATTATATTTCTGATACTGTGTTTTCATGCATTAAAAGCAGCCTTAAAGATTCATATTTTTCTTTCTAAATATTACACTTTTGACCAGGACTGTACTGGACTATTCAATAAATTTCACATTAATATATTTATTTATTTAGTTTTTTTATACTGACATTTCTCTGTTAATTTTTTTATGCTTTATCGTATGAATCACGTTCAGATTTCATGCACAAATTTATGTGCACACACAATTAGTGAATGAGACCCATTGTGAGCAATGACAACTTCTTTAATCTGGCTTTCCTCACTCACAGAGGAAAGCTTTATGAGATCCATTCACCTTGGTTCTTCCTCCAGACTGCGTTTGATCCTGGTAGCGATGGCAGTGGGGGTGAAGCGGGCAGACTGGGAGGACCAGACCTAGGGGACCTCTGCTGCTGCTGCAGGCCTGGATCTGCCTGGAAGGCTGGGTTAACAGGAGACAGAGTAGGTGGAAAGGAGCTGTAGGGGGATTCTGGTTGGTAAGCAAGGTTTTGGTTTGAGGCAGGACTTAGAGTGGCATGAGGCACAGTTACAGGTCCTGCAGGTATGGGGTTAGCGAATGCGTTGTTTTCTGGGGACCGCTGGGTTACGGACATGCTTGTCAGTGTTGGATTTGTGGGCAAAGACGGCATTGACTCCATCTCCTCAGGTGCGTTTGGAGCTAAGAGAGGTCCAGATGATTCCATGTCAGTGGGCGGAACATTGGTGGGGTCTCCGTCAGGTGCCGTTCCAGTCTCTATTTTTGCAGCCTTGTTCTTAGCAACTTTAGCACAGGTCTGCAGGTGTTTGAGAAGAGTGCGGTAAGAGCGCAGTTTGGCCCTGCAACTTTCGCACCTGAGAGACATAAAAATAACAATAATGAAGCACCATAGCAAAAACACATCAGAATTTGATCTTCCAGTTTAACAACAGACATTCGTTGAAATCGTTTCCAAATAAGAGCACCTCTATAAGAAATTATAAACTGCCAAGAAACATTAAAATAAATAACCTTATTAAGAAATAAACCTAAAAAGCAAATCTGTAAGAACTCACAGGAAAAAATAATTTGGCTTGTGATGGTGCCTCATATGTTCCATTAGCTGCTGCATGTTATTGAATGTCCCATCACATCCTATATGAGAGCATAGAAAGGTTTTCCCTAAAGAATAAAGGACAGTACATTGATTAAATGTTTACAAACAGCATTTAATTTAAAAAAAAAAAAGGTAGGTTCATGTTATACCTGGTAGAGACTGGGCATTGTTCTTTTGATGGTCCTGAAGATGACTATTCAGTGCTTCCGCACTATTGTAGGTCCTCTTGCACCCGAAAAACGTGCAGGACATTTGACAGCCTGGTGGAACATTGCATATTAGTTCTACTTATGCTGGGCTTTAATATGCATGAACATTGAAATAGCAATGTAAAGCAGTGATAATGATAAAGGCATATGTTACCCTCCATGATGATTGCTTGTAGTTGAGATATTGGAATGGTTCCTGTTCCAGCCAGACCTGCACCGAAGCATAACAATTGCCCAAATTTAGTCTAAATAAATGTGATAAAATATGACATGGTACACTATTGCTCATACACACTTTCAGTGAATAGCACGTATTAAATGTAAATGAACTGCGTAAGCAGTTAGTAGAATAATATGCACACGATCAGTCGTGTTTAAACAATAAGCAATCCATTGACTTAACTGATAAAGGAACTAATAGAACATCTCACCAACGTAAACAATCAGGGACGTGCGTGCGCAGACAGCCAGCACACGCACGAGTTAGCAGACAAAAAGACATAGCATTATCGGCTTATTGAATATTTGTGTGCATAAGCAATTATTTATAGTGCACTTACTATGACACTTACTTTGAACGGATTTCCCAAAGTTTCCAAAGCTTCTTTTTAAACACAGGTGTTAACCGAAATGAAAGCGGTCATCTAGCTGCACGTATTTCCACCTTGTCTACGTGCTTTAGGCTCGTCACGAAATATCGCGAGAACATAGTTCCCGTTTTCTTGTTGGCTCGCGACAAGAAGCTGATTGTATTTGCATTAATCAATTATAAGACACAGTTGCTGATTAGGAAATCTTATTTACAACAGATTTTATTTTTGCAAGACAGTTTTTAGTCATTTGCTATCCGCTCGACATAATTTCGTTTTTATTATAAAATTATGGTTTAAAAAGTTGCAGCTGTTTTGATAAAAAAAATAAAATAGAAATCCTATTAGCTCCTAATAGCTTTCCTATTAATCGTTTTGTCTTCATTTAGATTGCTTATAGCACGTCTGGTTTGATAAATCATGATTTCTCCGGTTCATTGTTATCACTGCGATTTTGAAACGGAAACTGTGTATGAGTGATTATGGATTTAAATGTAACTTAGCTCCCGAAACTTTGCTGCGTGAACAGGATGTAAAATCTGAACGGATTGTTTTTAGTTTATAAAGATGGTAGAAATGGATTCGAATACTTTACTCAATATGGGTAACTTACTACATTATTATTATTAATATTATTATTATGTTTTTGTTGTTGTCGTTGTTATTTTGTTTGTTTGTTTTTTTACTTACTTCATTCACTAAAACATTCATTTAGTTTGGAAATTTTACAGAAAATATAAAGACCAGTAGATGGCTGCAGTGAGCCACACATACTGCCTGCTCCCTGCAGGCCAGTGGTTCTAAACTTAAGTTATATTACAATATAACAATAAAAAATTAGCAATATACAAAATAACAATTAAAAAATGGTAATGTATATATATATATATATATATACAGTTGAAAAATCAGTACAGTTTATATAAATAAACTGTACTGATTTTTCAACTGCCCAGTAGATGGCGCAATAAAGAAGTCCGGTCTAACTAAAGCGCCTGTCCAGTTTGGATTCTGAACATATGACGTTGGGAACTTGCTGCTCCGCCCCCTTACTTGAAATGTCCAATAGTGTCCTGAGTTTTTAATTATGACTCTCAAAGCAATCATTTTGATTGGACGTGGAATGCAGAGTGGGCGGTGCGAAAGACACGACCTTATATATGCTTTGAGCTCTCAATTATACTTACAATTGACAAACACAGAGTAGTAAACTATCACACGGTGTGTTGAGCAACGGCGTGAACGCTGGCGTCTCACGGCTAGTAACGGGGTAAGAGAGGACTCGCTTACCACTAACTTACTTCTAAAATGATTGCTGGAACTCTTTTAGAGAAAATAATACCCCAGTCTTCTTTCTGACTGCAAACGCATGCAAGCCCAGAGAGCGGTTACTCGGTCATCCTGATTAAAAATAGCTACTGACAGCTTGTAAACTAAGATTAAGTAGATTGTGAGCCACTTGCGTAAGACTTGTCCGTTAATATAGATCTCGATTTTAATAGCAAGTTAATTCATTAGATTGTTTTTGGTCAAATTTCCAGACTTTTTTGCCTCTCGCAATGTAAAGATCTTTACGTGAGTTTCCTCTTTTCTTAGGCTAATGATACACTGGTCAACTTTTTAAAAAAGTATTTTGGTGGGCAACTTTAAGTAATGATGCTTGGGCGCTTTTCAGTTGAGAATGGATAGCAAATTTTTATCTTGATACTTAAGATCTTTCTTGGGCTCTGTGTCTCGCCAAGTCGACTGCAACATTGCTTAAAAATTGCCCAGTGTATCATCAGCCTTATTGATGCTGTTTCTGTCTGTCTGTGTAAGCAGGAGTCATCTGTTGCACGACCACCTTGAGGTGATCAGATCAGAAGTGATCAGTATTTTATTGAAAGGAGCCACTGCACTGTGATTAAGGCACCAAGCAGTATATTATCTGACCATTTGAAACATGGTGCAAAACAAAACCACGGAGGTCACAGGATTTCATCGCTCCTTCAAGGTTGGTTATGACTTTTGGTTTACCCAAGTGTTACCCAAAAGTGTTTTATGTGAAGTGCCCGACTTTAATTTCGGACACTTTTTCTCCTGTTCCTAGGGGCAAAATCCTTTCAAGACTGATGAATTCATAGATTCGGAAGCCCATGTTGACTCATCCTTCAAGTTAGACTGCTCGCCAAGGCCTGGTACAGCTGTTTTTCCTGCAGTTTCATTAATATTGACTTTGTCATTATCAGTCCTTGAGGCTGACGTAAACTCTAGTGAGATACTTACTGAGGTGATATTGCTTATCTTACATGCATTGTTGGGCAAAGTTCATAGCAGATTAGAGTCATGGACTTGGCATACATTGTTTATCTTAACTGTGTTTTGTTTTTTCTGAAGACATGCCATCCAGCCAGCCCATCGATATCCCTGATGCCAAGAAGAGAAATAAAAAGAAAAAGCGATGCAGAGCCACTGACAGTTTCTCTGGACGTTTTGAGGGCAAGCCCCTTATGTTTCTTTTCTAAATGCTCAACCCTGGAGAGTTTAGCTTTTTGTAGAGGGTTAATATTAAGTTTTTATTTATTTTTTGCAGATGTTTACAAACTACAAAATGAGATTCTTGGAGAAGGGGCTTATGCTGTTGTTCAGAGCTGCATCAATCTGATGACCCATAAAGAATATGCAGTAAAGGCAAGTATCAGCACCCTCTTTTATTTAAAGCAGCGTATTGCCAAACAAACATTAAAATAAAACGTCTTATCTAAGTTCAGGTTAAACTCCAGTTGCAATGGCAAAATACCCTTTTATGCCGTACCCAGACCACAATTGGAGCTTTGTGTACTTGTGTTAATTATAAGCGGTTAGCAATGAAAGCAAGGATTCTAAATTTGAGGACAGTAGTAGGACATTGTTAGTATGTTCTCTTTAAATAAAGTTAGAGCTGAAATGATGTTTATTAATAATGGCTCCAAGTGTTTGACTCTAGAAATATGAATTGAGGGAAGCAAACTTTGACTCCTAGTTATGTGCCCAGCCTTCATTGTAGAGTGTTACATAAGAATAGAAGAGGGTTTATGCTGGGTCGGATGGCTGTTTATCAGTGTTTCTGCCCTCTTCAGGAAATGCTGGACTCTAGTTTTCATTCATGGTCGTTTGAGCTGCGTCCGTTTTATTTGTCATGTGGTGTTATGTGTACTCCTCTCTGGAACAATGACCTTCTAGCTACTGTGCTGTTGAACACAAACATAAGTGACCACAGTGCCTGCTCAGCAGAGAAACATCCTCTTTTTAGTTGTTGATATTGTGTAGCAGGACACGTAATCTTTGAAAAAGCAGTACGGTGTCTCTCGCTACATTGATTTGACCTCTAGTTAATGGAATGGCAATAAATATGAAGGAAGGTGTGGGGGCTAAATGAAGAAGAGTCTGTTGGTGTTTGTCTGTGCCGTGTGAACTGGCCGTGTGAAGTTTAAGTTTTGTATTTTGCTTCCTGTTTGCTGTAAACCGTGTAGTTAGGATGAAATTGGCTAATGCTTAACCTTTTGGGGCACCTTAGCAATGCTCATCTTCACTTTGAAATGAATGGACACTGTATCAATTACATGGAATAATAGTCTTATGCCAGGGTAAATGGATTTTATTTTACTGTCAGGGACAGATGAAGCTGAATTAAGCAGACTGAATTAAGACTGGCAACCCTTTTTTTAAGCCCTAGTCCATTAGAAATATACACAACTTTTCTAAGGTTTGGGGATGGTAAGAATTTTGTTGGGGGATGTTTCCTTGTTGTTGTATTTTCAAAGCAAGGTTGCATTAAACTAAGTGATTTTTCTAGACATTTATATCATCACAAAAGACTTAAACAAATGCTGTTCTTTCTATTCATTAAAGAAATTAGTGTTTTGTCCAAAATAGAAATGTACAAATTATTTATTTTTTTGCCAGCAAATCAGCACATTAGAAAGATTTCTGCAGGATCATGAGACTACAGTAATAGCTACTGCAGTTTCAGCTTTGCAATCACAGAAAAAAATCATGTTTTAAAACGGAAAACTTATTGGAAAACGGAAATTATAATATTTTACAAAATTACTGTATTTGTGATTTCATAGACAAGTTCTGCCATTCAATTCTATTTGAAAAGTTAACCCACCCCATTTTGTCAGTCACTTGCCCCAATGTTGTTCCAAACCTTCTTAACGCAACTACTGATGGCAGATGGTCTATTCTGATGATGTCGTTCATGCTTTTCTGGACCTTGACAGTGTTCATTGCTGGACAGTTAAAGTAGCAGTCAAAGCCTCCCGGTTTTCATCGACAATATCTTAAATTGTGTTCGGAGGACTTCTACGGGTTATTACAACATCCCTGGCTGTTGATGGCCTTTCGATGGCTGTGCACCCAGTAAATGAAACCAGAACACTGGTGGCATTGTTGGTTCTATTGGAGAATTTAAAAGCCATCTAATCAACCCTTCTTTTGGCTGGAGTTCACTGCATTGTCTGTACTGCATGCGTGGTCTGCTGGCCCTGTATGTTGTGAAACCTGGTCGTCTGTTTAGTCCGCCAGCTTGTAAAGCCTGATGACCATGTGGTGACCTGCTGAATCAGATGTCTGAGATGTTCTTTTGTAGGCAAGCAGTGGCGTGTCATCTGTGTGCTAGCTAATCTCCCACACGCTCCGAGTGAGGGTGATCCATAAAGGTACACACAGATCTGTCGACTCAAGACCGATACTGAGAAGGGTTTTGCCACTTCTGGTTTGTGTCCAGATTGCAGAAGAGCCCCTTCAAAACTGACTGAGTTCTGTAATTCAAGGTCGGAACACAATGTGTTCTTCCTAGGGTTTGAATTGGGTCGGTCACTAATATGATGTTTCAATGTTATGCAGATAATTGAGAAGAGGCCAGGCCACAGTCGGAGCCGTGTTTTCAGGGAGGTGGAAATGCTCTACCAGTGCCAGGGCCACAGGTACGGGACGATCTGTGTGACACTACTGTACTGACCTGTTCAAAACCTCTAAATGCACTTTGGTATTTCTGTGACCAACCCTTGGAGGGGCCAAGGGGAGAGGGAGACTTTATTTAATTCTCCTAAATCAGTAAAGTACTGATTTATAAAGCGCTAATGTGATTAGTAATGATGTAAAACTTTTATTACTAATGTAACTGGTGATTTATTTATGTATCTTTACTGTGGTTTGCTTGGCTAAATGAAAACTGTAAATCAAATGTGGTTGAGTCTCAAGATTGTTACCTACATAGACCGCAAGACAAGGTTTTGGAACAAGGCTTGAGAAGCTCTTGAAGACTAATTGAAAAAGATTCCTTTAAGCTTCCTTACCATGTGTATAATTGATGGCTAATATTGTTGTCTTTTCTTACCGCAGAAACATTTTGGAACTGGTTGAATACTTTGAGGAAGAGGACACATTTTATTTAGTCTTTGAGAAACTGAGAGGAGGTAAGGTATATTTTTGTGTCTGAATGATTCCTACTGATATAGTTTTATTTAATTTTTTTTATTTTTTTTTAATCAAAAAGATTTTTACTTTTACATTTTAACTTCATTGGTATAGTTCACCCAAAAATGAACATTGTCCTCTTTCTCACCCGCATTTTTGTAATAAACCTGAGGTGCTTTGATGAACACTAAAAATATGAGGAGCATTGACTGTTTAATTACCAGAATTCTCCCAAGTAGCCTCTTTTTTTTGTCAATGGGGACCAACAACTGTTTGGTATAAGAAAGAAACTGGTTTGTAAGGCCATGAGGGTTAGTAAATGATGATTTAAATTTTTGGGTGAGCTACTCCTTTTATTTTAAATAGTAGTTAGTGCACCTCTCATAAAATAAATGCTGCATTAGTGACCATAAGGAAAAAACATAAAAATGCGTATTCTTTTTGTGAAGAATCTATAGTCCTAAATCTCCATGCATTCATTTGTATTTCCAGGGTCTATCTTGACTCACATACACAGAAGACAACACTTCAGTGAGCAGGAAGCCAGCATAGTGGTGCAGGACATCGCCAGTGCTCTGGACTTCCTACACAACAAAGGTTGGGACCTTTTAGTGTTGATACAGCATGATGCTGCTATCGTGCATTCTGTGTTCCTAATATAGATGATTGTTTATGCCTTGTTCTAGGGATGGCACATCGAGACCTAAAGCCAGAGAACATCCTTTGTGAACATAGTGACAGGGTGAGTCTCTCTGTACATGAGGAGACATGAGACATCTGAGGAGAACATACATGCACTGCATTTCTGACAAATCTGTTGGGAACAGTAACATTTTACAGTATGTGCTTTTTGGGCTGTTGAGTGAAAACATGAATTGACCCGGTTGTCTGCTTAGGAATACACAGTGGCCTCTAACTCATTTCACAGTGGAATTTTTTTTTTTTTATTTTTTTTTATTTTTTTTTAGATCTCTCCTGTGAAGATCTGCGACTTTGATTTAGGAAGTGGGATCAAACTGAATAGTGACAGCTCTCCAATCTCCACCCCTGAGCTCTTAACTCCGGTGAGTTTAACACGCATATGGACATTTTGTCACCTACACTTTAATTTGGTGTTCGATAATTCAAGCCATTAAAGCTACCCAGTGTTTTAAATGCCATTTTTATTCCTACTTCACTGCATTAGTTTTCTAGATATCAAAATAAGAGCAGAGATGAAGGTTATTGATTTAAAGCCACGGGCCAATAAACCTTCAAGCGATCACCTCCAGTAACCGAGTTTTGTGAGGGTTGAACATCTGATTTGATGTGACTCCTTACCTTGGGTCACAGAATAGTTAAGATTACAGATCAAGGAACAGAGTAGACCAGTTTTATTAGCTCTGAGTCTGAAGGGAACAGGCAAAGGTCTTTTAAAGCGAACGTCGTCATGTACAGAGAGCATAAACGAACCTCCTCATGGAAATCCTTTCTCCTATACCTCAAACTTCTCACCACACCCTGGGGTTTTCAGATGCTTTTGAAGTGTTCAGACTGGGTTACTAGAGGCTTGTGGTTTTGTATGGTCTATTCTTCCTGATGTCTGTGAGTTTTTACTTTGCATCCAGGAAGGAGGTGGGTCAGAACTTGAACGGTGAACCTTCTCCATTTACCTTTTAGATTTGAACATAACCGCCATGGATTTGTTCTCGAACATCCAGGCGACACAATTCTACATTGCATTTTACCTTTTAATTTTCATCTCGTTTCAAACATTGACTTTTCTCAATGTAGCATACTGTAATTTTTTTTTTTTTTTTATATAATTTAAAACTTTGATCAACACATCAAATATGGAAAATGGAAGCTTGATTAATTTTGTGGGTTTTGAACATTGAATTCCACATTATACCGTTTTCACTTTGGATGAACTGTCATTTAGTTTCATTTTTCACCCACAACTGTGGTTTTACTTCATAGAATAGTGACCAGTGAAACTCCCCTAGTTTTACCTGAGCTAAAGTCCCGTCTTGCCAATATAACATTTCCTTCATAAACATCCCAGAACATACAGTTACTGAGACTGATGCAATGCTCAGTGCTAACTTTCCGGGGCTGTGGTCACCGACATAAATAAAAACAGAGTTTATGTACATTCTGGCTTGCCGCCTTTTGCTCTGTTACTCTTGTACTCTGCAAACTATATGCAAATCTCTTCTCTGTAACATAGATGTTTTCCTTTTTTTTTTATCAATTTAGATTTTTTTTAATTTTTATTTTTTTACGATGATAGGAAGTGGGTGGGCTGTTCATAAACTACATTGAATCCTAAGATTCCTCGTGCGGAGCGTTATGTAAGAGCCCAATCACGCTGAAAACAAAGCCAGCCAGACAATAAACTGACAATTGTGAATCATTGGTGGACTGTCTGTGACTTGTTGAATCACAACACAATGTCCCTGAAATGGGAGAAGTACTTTGTTCCAATTTTGCTCCTACAATTAGGTGATCTTTTATTAATTTTGATTGGATAGCCAAGAGACTATAGATTAGAAAGGCTCATATATTATCATGGCACTCTATTTTTGTCAGCTGTCACTTTCACTTGAAGTGATGCCTCTGACACGTTTACGGAGCTCAGATGGTTTGAAGGAGTTGGGTGTGTATGCTTGAGAGGTTGAGGCTTAGGCATAGATTTGTCAGGGTCAGCGAGATGGCAGTCCTGGCTCTTTATTTTATTTATTCATTTATTTATTTATTTTTCTCTTCAGCTTCCTCCTTGTCACAGTTACTCAGTAGTTGTGTAATAATCTTTCACCAGACAGCTGTGCTTCCATAAAAATAAATGAATTTGCTCGTGTTCCACTAAACTGCTAACCTCCTCTGTTCGCTCCCCAGAGTATCTCTTCTCACTGCAATAAGTATTAGTGCACCATTCAGAATGTCCATTAGTGTGTGTGTGTGTTATGTAACACTTGAGCAGGGTTGGGACTTGTTTTTTCGCAGTCGGTGTAGAGCGGTTTAAATAACTTTTTTTCTCTCCCCCGCCCCAACCCCCCGGAACAGCACCCTTTTGGCCTAGTTTCCACATGACGCTGTGCAGACAGCAGCAGCAGCCTGTGGGCCCTGCTGGAATTCAGGTCTGAATTGGATCAGGCTACCCCAGCTTAACTCACAACAATGAACTTGATAATGCCCTGCAGGTGAAAACAAACAGGAGAGGCCAAGCCAAGGGAGTGCTGGGAGTTCAAAAGTGAGCTATCTAGGGCTTCAACATTTATCAGAGCTCCAAGTGACATGCTGATGGGACAGTAATAGTAAACATGAAGCGAAACAGGATTGTTCCTCTCTGCTCCACCCACTGAGTTCTTGTGGCCTTTGAAACCCATGTGGGACATTTGTGGACTTTTCCTTGTGTGTATGAGGACTTTCACTACACGTAATAAAAATAATCTCTTTTATTTTGACAGTGTGGTTCGGCTGAATACATGGCCCCTGAGGTGGTGGAGGCCTTTAGTGAGGAAGCTAGCATCTACGACAAGCGTTGTGATCTGTGGAGCCTTGGTGTGATCCTCTACATCATGCTGAGTGGATACCCACCCTTTGTGGGTCGCTGTGGAACAGACTGTGGTTGGGACTGGGGAGAGACCTGCCAAGCCTGCCAGGTACACCATATACTTGGACAAGATGCATGGTTTTCTGGGAAAGCGTTCAGTATCGAAAGCACTGTTTTCATTCAGAAAATATGTTAATAGACATTTTTTTAAAAAAGATTTTGTTTTAAAAGGATGGATATATATAATTTATATTCTAATGCATTATTTAAGAATGATGAAATTGAGCTGTTTCAACATGCAATGAATATAGCCATTGTTGGCATTAAATCGTCAGTAGCCCACTAAGTTTATTTGCACACATTTGCTAATTTAAAAGGGGAAAACTTGGCATTGAGTCTGAATAGTGAGATTACTTTTATAACATGATGTTAATACCATTCATCACATTGCATCCCCAGAGCATGCTGTTTGAGAGTATTCAGGAAGGCAAGTACGAGTTTCCAGAGAAGGACTGGGCACACATCTCCCCTGCAGCCAAAGACCTCATCACCAAGCTGTTGGTGCGGGACGCCAAAGACCGTCTCAGTGCTGCCCAGGTTCTGCAGCACCCTTGGGTCAAGGGGGTATGTCTATTCCTTTCCATCTCTAGGATTCCTGAGAGTCAGTTTAACACCAATTAATTATTTGCTTCTTGATATTTTGTGATCCCATTTCTGTTGTTCTTCCCCTTAGTGTGCACCAAATGCCGTTTCCGCATCCATATTACATCAGAGGTGTATATATATTTCTTAAATAAATGTCCAGCAATAGTTTTGACTCGCAAAAGCAGATCTTACATCTTGTGTTCTTTTCCCAGGGGTGGTAGCGCACAGGACCTGACGTTCTTTGCAGGGCAGGCCGTAGCCATGAACCGGCAGCTGGCTGAGAGGGAAGAGAGCGAGGAGCAGCAGCAGCTAGAGAAGGAGCTTTCCTCCCCGCTTATCCTCTCCTCCAGCTCTGGCTCCATGCTGCGGTCTCCTTTCTCCAGGTCCAAGCTGGCCCTCCGCAGGAAGACCGCAGGCAGCCAGCACCGAGGGCCAGTGTGCGCAGCTGAACTACGCCAGCTCCTCACCCCGCTTGTAATCGTAGGTGACTGTGCCTGATCTCGACCGTGTTTTCCAGCCTCCGCTCTCCACTAACGACTATCGATGACACTCTATCGGCATCTTCAACTAGGCTATGCGTTAGCATCTCGACCTCTCTGCCTGCTTTGTGGGCTCTAAGCTCTTGTGAGAATGACTCTCATGTTTGTAGCACTTAAAGCACCTCAATGGCCCCTGCGAACCGTTTTTCGATTGGGTAAAAAGCTTGTTGTGGCCAGGAAAAAGACTTGTTGATGTCTGAGTCCCAGGAATCTGTCGCTATAACAATGTTTTTGACAAACTTTTGGAACCAAAGGACTCAAGTTGCTTTCATTCATTTAAAGCTGGACCCCACCACAGCCATTCGATTTCTAAGCATCAGGAAAAACATTCAGGTCTTTGCCTTTGAGCCCACATGGGACCCCCAGCGGCTTTATCGTTCAATTTTGTACTTATGCCACATTTGAGACTTGTTTCTCACACTCAAAATGATATTGATGGCAGACTGGGACTATGTAAGGGTTGCTGGGATCGAAGTGGCAAGTGATTTATGATTCAAGTTATCCAGGCCAGAAATTGCAGCTATGTTGTGTGGGGTTTCTCTAGTCTGAATCTATCAAGGGCCTCATTTACCAATTTCACTCTTATTTTCTGCCAAATGAAAATCTCCGCAGTGTTTTCAGCAGAAACCTCAGGATCTCTCCGAATGAGAAACCAAAGTATTTTTTAAAAGCAGAAAGACTCCTTCCATGTCAGTCGTTTTATGTTTCCGTTTTGTCCTCCCACTGGAATGTTTAGCCTTTATTAGGTAGACGGAGCAGTGCAACTTTTGTACTTGGCCTCCTGTTGGAAAACAGGAATAAGTTGCATAATCATATTTCCTCTCCCTTTTCATTTCCTAATGTTTCATCCCATTTTGACCTGCAATATAAAGGAGCTGCCAGAGGTCCAGTAGCGAATTTAGAGATTCTCTATCATTTTCACCATTCATTCAGTTAGTCATTGGACATTTCGTGAACACACAGGCTCTGTCAATGACTCAATTTACTGTTTGAATAAAGGTGATTATTCCATGAAAAGACCTTAAGTCCTTTGTACTAGTAGACTGATCTCTAATGAAAAAGTGAGCCTCAGATACGCAGGAAACCTCCAGACATACCAATGTGCCATGCTGGTATATTGTTTTCTCCCCCTACCTTCCTTTTTTTTCTTTTAATTATATTTATTGTTTGTGTGTTAGAAAGGGAGATTTTCATCTTCCTTTTTTTAAAGTATCAGTTTATTTGTTTTTAAGGATGTAGAACTTGTACGAGAGAATGTAAGGATTTCCCCCTGTCTGAAATTTTTTTTTTTTTTTTGTCCTCAATGCACAGACCAAGCGCTCAAATTGTTCTTATATGCTACTTGTTACTGTTGTTCCAGTTTCTTTCTTACATAACTGTAGACACTTTAATCTTTGATCAAAGTTATTCTTAATTAGTCTGACCAGCAAGTATGCAAAACAACCAGGAACAAAAACAAGAGCTCTTCCTCACTCTAAATGAAAGAAAACACACTTTTTTTTTTTTTCTTCTTCTTTTTTTTAAATGCATACGCAGTTGATTTCATTTTTTGTGATTGGAAACCACCTTGGAATATGCTGAGTTTAGTCTTTCTTTCTGAGAGCGACCTCATTGTTTTTATTTTTTACTTTCCATCGCATTTTCATTGAATTTTTGAACCCCCTCATACATGAAAATTACTAGCCTACACTTATTTTTAGGGACCAGTGGTGTAGCTTTCATGTTTATCTTGTATTTTCATGTGGTTGTACCGTTCTTGTTTTTCATCTGACCCAGGGGGGCCAAAATAAAGAACATGGAGAATTGTTCAACTACAATGGTTAATTTTCTTGTTTAGAAAGCAAAGCAAAGAGAACCTCAATTGACTACCTTACCTCAAGTTATTATGATTATTATGATGATTATTATTATAAAAAATTAAAACAGCCTGCCACCAAATTTGTATTAAAAGATAACAACATAATGCACCTTTAAATATGCTTTAATGATGAGCTTTTTTTACAATTCATATAAATATAAAGATACAGAGAAAGTTGATTTATTTCTTTAAAATAAAAATGATTCACACAAATGGCTTGTGCTCGTTTGTTATTGAACTGTCCTCGCTAAACTCTTGGACGTCATATTTTTCCCGGTCTGTGTGGAAGAGATTCATGTCAGCTTTGGTAAACATTTCGTTATCCCATAACATATAGTTCACGTGCTTTAAGAACATGCAGGTCACATACTTACACATGTAGGCTAAATGCTTACTGCCTACATATCGGTCTTTCAGACTTACCAGACTTTCACCCACACAAATACGTTGAGATAACGTTTCGGAATAACCATTTATGTGGATTTATTTACTGTTGGGTAAACGAGGAAAAACATACAGTATATGTATAATTATAATGCATCCAAGTACTTCACTTTCAGTTTTGGGTCATTATTCTGGTATTACAAAAAAACATGTATTCAGTTGAATGTTTTTAATGCAGGCCATGCTGACACAACGATATTTAGCATAGTATTTCCTAAAGATGAGCGACTTGTGTGTCAGAAAAGCTAATATCACATCCTCGTGTTGATCAGAGATTAAAAAGCATCATATAATTAGGCCTATGACTATGAGTGAAAACGAAAAGCATTCATGAACGGGACTAAACGGCTCCGGATAAGAACCTAAACACGAGCTCCCCCAAGTGTTGAAATCCAGTCATTTTGTCAGAGACAATTTCACTGCTATAGTTTGCAGCAACGAAAAATGTCAATTTAAAATTCAAATTTTAAAAAGCTTTATTGCTTTCTTAGACTGCTGGACAATTGTCTTTAACGGATTCTTATGCAAAACAAACTAATCTTCTTAAGATGAAAAGAATCATGAAAAGGATGTAATGGATCAAAAGGCTTTCCTTGAGATGAAACATGCCTTTATTTAGCTAGTTAGTTGTTAGTAAAAATGCTGAGAGGACATGATCAAACACAATTTTACCTGTGGGGGAAAAAAGTGTTCCTTTACATCATTGTCTTCTGTTCAGAAATGAATAACTAGTGCAACAAGCTCAGGATTCACAAGAGCATCAGACATTACAGCTTCAGCTTCTATATTTGACATTATTCAAGAGGAGATACATGGAAAGCATCATTTATCAGAAGTGTCGTTTTTCATTTATGGGCCAGAAATGAAGGTCATTTTTCAGCGGTTCTGTAACACTGTAATCAGTGCTGCAGTTAATGATATGATGAGGAAAACCCCTGTCTTGAACAGCATGTAGCAAATCAGCACTGGCTCCAAGACCTCTTGTGAAGACAGAAACACACACACTTCTATGAAATGCACTGGAACTGAGTTAATTCTCTAGTAAAATAATACAAACGTTTTTATAAACTACATAAGATATTATACAATTGATATGATTACATTTAGAGTTTGTCAAAGAAAAGGGACAACTGTTGCAGAACTTTTTTCTTTGTGCAAATATGCTTTGGGATTTTATAAAAAACTTTAAAATGCTGTAGTGTCAATAGTGTCATTTTTCCCTAATGCATGTAAACATATTACATAGGTCTGAGGAATTTCTTAACAGCGTTAAATTATACAAACGTTATAGTTTGTTATAGTTTCCAACAAACATTATAGTTTGAGTTATAGTTTTTAAAGGAATAGTATTCTTTTATTCGTTCTATTCTGACGAAGAAACAAACTCATCTATACAGTTTGGATGGCCTTAGGGTGAAGTAAATTTGAGTACATTTTAATGTAAGTGAATTTCAAATTTTGTGTGAATGTTCCCTTTAAAATGAATGCTTATTATTTATTGCAATAATCTAAATTCTGTAAACTGATGGATTAAGTCTCAGAAATTAAGAAGTTAATGGAGAAACTTACTTGACGGTGTGTGGCCTTGATGTGTGGTATTGGTCGGAGAGGATGATGTTGTATTTAGAGTGGACAAGTATTCTGGTGTGTAAGTTGAAGAAAAACTACAGTCTGAATCACACACACACACACACAAACACATTAAGTCATAAAGTTTCCAAAATCAAATATTTTTAAAGAGCCAAGAGGATTTCACACTTACCATTCACTGATATATAAACCCTGCTATGTGAACCATTCTCTGTTTGGCAGCTATATGTTCCTGAATGGTTTTTATTGGCACGGTAAATGTGTATGGAAGTATTTGAAGTATTAAGAACATGATTTTCTTTCACCAGTTTTACATGGCTTAATGGTCCAGTACACTCCAACCGACACGTGAGGGTAAAGTCCTGACCAGAGCAAACATTTGTTCCTCTTGGCGCTCCGATAATGGGCCGACAGCCACCTAAAAGAAATAAAGATAGGCATGTAGCTCTCCAAATATGTCTGAGTAAAAAAAGTTACTTCGTACCTTTTTTTGAAACTTACCACTTATATGTGATGAAATGAGCAGCAGCACAAAGAATTTCAGAAAGCACATGTTTGAGCTGAAATGTGACCAACCACCGAGGTTTGAGTTCTGCAGAGAGACAGGAACTCTTAGGTCATGAACAAATTACCAAAAGCTGAGGCCTTATCAGTTGATGAGGAATAAGATAAGGCTAAGCAATAAAAATCCCTCAATTTCAACCTGTTTTGCAGGTTTTAACGAAAAGGTCATCTATTTTACAGGTCAAACAAGCACCTAAGAGACTTTTGCATAATTTGCATTTTTTATTTTTATTTTTTTTACTAATATTATTAGATTTTTTTTTTACAGCAATGGTATGCTTGCATTTAAACAGACTTAACAATTCGTTCAAAACATACTTTCACCTACCAACTACGATGACTACATTTATGCTACTATTAATAATTGTTGTTATGCATACATACTATATAAGCCTATAAATATGCCTATATATACACTGCCCTCATGTTTGTTTGTTTTTTTAAGTTCATATGCTAATCATTACAAAATAATAATAATAATACTGTGAAATATTATTACAATTTAAAATTAAGTCTTTTTTTTCTATTTTAATAGCCTATTTCATTTATTTTATTATTTATTTAATTTATCTATTTTACTTATTTATCATTTCTCCTATTTTTTATCAAAGCTGAATTTTAATCACCCATAATAAAAATCTTTCATTTTAATGTTAGAAATAAATATGCTGTTTATGCAGCTCATTTCTTTCTTTATTTCTTTTGGATAATTTTAGAAAATTTTGCGAATTAATGGCTTTACTGCCACTTGTCAATTTAATGCATTCTGAATAAAGGAGAACTTTTGAAAGTTATTGTACGTTTACAAATAAATAATATTAAATGCGCTCCAGCCTAACATAATTTAAGTGTGTTACCAAGTATTTTAACCAATGTACTAAAGTCAAAATGTTGGGGGACATTAAAATGTGGTGAACAATACGTCATTCATACATTATCAGTATTGTAAAAGCGGTCGACATCAGTTTCTACGTAAGCTCTATAGTTTCTCACGTAGTTTTACGTTGAATGAAACTGCGCATTATTTTTTTCCGAAGAGCGCGGAATTTTATGACCTGGTATTCTCCAAACCCGACTACGCAAGAGTAGCAACTTAGCTGTAGTAATGCGATCGACTGCAGCGGAGGAAACGCGCCAGCTGTACGGAGAGGCTTAAAGAGACATCAGCGAAGAGGGAGAAAAATTGATAATGGCTTCAAGGAATGACCATTAAAACCGACGAAATGGGAACTGTCATCGACTTATAATACAGAGATCTAGGTAAAAGTGTCTAATCTGTTGTTACGTATTCCTCCCCGAACGATGCGCGGAATATTCCGTGTGCGAAATTTACACCAAATTTCGACTGCTCGGGATTAAGGAGTTGCCCGGTTAATGGCTGGCAACAAAATCTGTGTGCTTGTCAACAAATATTGATTTGGCGTATGTGTAATGTGGTTGTAGACAATAACAAGCTTTAGCTGGTTTCCCATAACCCGCTGGTGTTGTTCTGTTGATTTAGTAACTCTCGCTAGCTCGCTGAAGCGCAGGCCACACATCGTTAGCTTGTTTGGGCTAGTTAGCGCGTTAGCCTGTGTTCACTCATTTCTGCTGCTTAGTTGGCAACTCAGTGGCTAACTGACAACATGAGCTCTTCAGCACTCGAGGATTCACAAGACCGTCCCTTCTTTGTCGTCTTTACGTTCATACAATGTACTTTTACGAAGAGAACACGACGTACCAAAATATGTGCGGAGTTTATCGTAGTAACTCAAGTTTCTTTCTCATACTTTTGGTGGCGAGCTGAATTAGGCTAGCAGGCACATTCGTCTAGTTTATTTCCCCGCAAGTTAGCCCTTTGGATATCTTTTCCAAATAAATATTTAACAGTGTAGCGCGTGTTCATTTCTCGAGCAATTTTTCATTTCATTTGATAAGACGGGCTGCTGAGTCTGGAGGGAGGGCCGGTGTGTGGGCCTGATATCACATTTGTTGGCATTGTAAAACATTTTTTGTTGTCGATGCATGTAGATCAGGCCTGATCCGACATGAGACGATGGATTACAGTCTTAGCTGGGAGGTTAACTTTATAGATCTGATAGCATTTAATCATAGTTTGCGATACCTTATGATTGAAAGTGCAGTGGATGCTACAAATCCACTTAGCAGAAAGCAAAGAGATAACGTTATTTATTTATTTTTTAGAGTGATATCAAATTTTTATGCATCATAACACAATGGCTTGATATTAAGACACTAGTTTCCTTTTTCATGTTACATGTCAGTTATCTCTCTGTTTATCTATATATCTATCTACTTTAATAAGAAGAATAAGCTTACTGAAATCTTTCAAGTCTGAATTCAGCAAACATTCCATGTTCGTTAAAACTTGTGTATTTGTGCAATGCTATCAAAGGGTTATCAGTGGTACAATCGGGATATAATCTGTTATTGCTCAGAGAGTGTGTCAGAGTAATATCCATATGGCAGTAGTATATAGTTATAAGATGATGCTAGTTTTGTGTGGCGAGGAAAAATTAAACCATGGACGGTGTCATCTGTTACATCTGGCGAGGTGCTTTCTCTCCGCTAACAACATAACAGAGACACTCGGTCCAAGATGATTCTTGCTCGTCTTCACACGACCTCAGGCCTCATCTCCAGCTCCTGAGGGATGTATTTTTAGAGCTGGAAGTCAGAGATAACATTTCCTGTAGGGAGATGGTCTCTGGTTTCGTGTCCCTCAAATGTTCAGACTCTCAATTGTGTGTTGAATAGAGACAGTGATGGTGCAGTGCTGATGCTTTGTATTGCATGTTTTCTGTTTTATTTAAAGGAATGGTTCACCCAAAAATGAAAATTCTTGAGTAGTTCCAAAACTGTGTAAATGTCTGTGTAAATCATTCTTCAGAATAACTTTATTTGGGTTTTGCGGAAGAACTAAGGCCATACAGGTTTGAAACACGTTCTCACGTGTGCTAGGTTCAGTTCTCTCTGTGTACTTTAAAGCAGTCTAATTAGTGCTAATTGTGCTTTTTCTCTGCCCCAGATATTCTAAAGTGTTAAGCTGCTGATGTGCCACCAGTTTCCTCTCAACACAAACTTTGATATGCTCCGTGTTCCTACTTCGACTCAAGGAATGCCTTACACATCTCTTCAAAACCGTCTGGAGGCGGCGCAAAGGATGGAAACCAATGCCAGACACCACCTCACTTTTACCAGCTAGGGTCGTGTGCATCTGTCCTTCTCCCAAGGAGCGTGCTCCTCTGTGGTTGGATTTAAGGAATTTTTTCATATGATGTCTTTGCACTGAATCGTATCGCCCTTGGATTGTCTGCTACACCTTCCCCATCTAAAAGCGGTTAATGTCTAGTTTAATCTACATGTGTAGAGCTGTGCTGTGGATAAGCCATTCCCTCCACTCGCTTTCTCTTTAAATTCCTCTCCTCCATCCCATTTCCCCGTGCCCCTGTTGTTTAGTTGTTTTGGTGGCTCTGTGATTTTATGGCAGTGGAGTAATCGTGGAGAGGCCGGGGTATCACAAGCTTATGGATTTTGATAAGAGAGGAGGAGGAGGAGGAGGAGGAGGAGGAAAAGGAGAGGCGGAGGAAGGAAAGAGAATGTCTAAGACTGGTGGGAGCAGGACAGGGCACGGGGGCGGCCGAGGCTCTGGGCCCACCTCCGGGGTGCTTATGGTTGGCCCTAACTTCCGAGTGGGAAAGAAGATCGGCTGCGGGAACTTCGGCGAGCTTCGACTCGGGAAAAATCTTTACACCAATGAATATGTGGCCATTAAACTGGTAAGTTCTTCGCAAAACCAGTTGATATTCGCACTTAATGGTCACTGAACGTCAGCTGCTGCTTGTCGTGTGTGTGCTGTTAAATGGAAAAAAATGCTGTAGTTCATAACATCCAAAGCACATTTGATAGATATGCAGTGCTTGTGTTCTCTTTTTGTTCACCCAGTTCCTTCTTACACTCGCACATCACTGTGTAATTACTGTACTCCTACCACAGATATGGGCTAACCTCAAAAACCTATATGTTGAAATTATGAATATATTTTCTTTACAACACAATTCTTGCAACCTGCGGCAAAGAATGGATTCTTAAAGGTGCCATAGAATGCATTGAGAGAATATTTTAAATTGTTCTCTGATATGTACATAGAAGGTATGTAGCTT
>JAUCMU010000042.1:7388118-7413042 GCA_032275025.1 Enteromius treurensis | reverse complement strand
CGAACCGTTACCGTGGCCAGAAAACCGTGATACAAACCGAACCGTGGGCTCACTGTACCGTTGCATCCCTAGTTCTCACTATAATGGAAAATATGGAAATATATTTTTTGAAAATGTCTCAAGTCAAAGTTTAATTAAAGAGCACATTTTAGAAACAACAAGTGAAGAGTTCAGATGCAAAAGCCTCTAAGTGCGTCTGACATTTTTCTCTACTATGTATATGTTTCTATGTACTTCTGAATAGGTTGAGGCTGGGATTTGGCACATTTGAAGTGAACGCACTTGATATACAACGTGTGAAGAGCATTCACTCAGTATCATTCTCATTTTTGACTAGGATGGCTTTCAGAGCTTTTTTCACCTGAACTCGGCATGTGTTTGCCAAAGTGCTGTACAGGCATGAGAAAGAATGTAGTACACATAATATAACAAGCTTAAACATATTATAGAGTAACATTATAAAAAAATAATACAATAAAAATAGCAACTCTCACACCTTGTTGAACACCATACTATAAAAAGGGGTTTTAAGCTAGACTTTAAAACAGTAAGTGTTTGGGCCTTTCTAATATGTAAAGGGAAGTAATTCCAAAGTGTTGGTCTCCACTGATCTTCAACCTTACATGAGGGAGTGGACCTAGGTCCCCTCATCGAAGAATGTGGCTGAATGAAGTCTGAGAGATATGTCTGTGCCAGACCATTTAATGATTTAAAAACTAAGATCAAAATCAATTCAAAAAACAAACAGGGAGCCAATGAAGAGAGGCTAAAATAGGAATAATATGTTCAAGCTTTCGAGTTTAATTAGCTAGATTTAATTACCAAATGAATCTCTTTATCCCGTTTAAAATCTTTATCCATTAAAACCCCCAAATGTTTTACACAGGGCTTTACAAATGGTTTTAAGACGCCTAAATCCAGGTCAGGAGACCCACAGGCACCCCAGAGAGTGAAAAATATAACTTCTGTCATGTCCTTATTGAACTTTAAAAAATGTATTCCTATCCAGGATGGCGGGAAAATATGTTGCATCTAAAATATTCTGTTGGCTAGAAATTGAGAAGAAATTTGAGGATAAGAACTGTAACTGAAGTTTTTCAAGGGTTCCACTTATACCCTAAAGTATTCTTTTGATGACGAAAATTACTTTCTTCGTGTCGTGATGCAATTTTCATCATAAAAAGTGTCACAGTACCACAGCGCATGTGTTAAACTCGTCCTTGCATGCTTCATATTGAGTATACCTTTAAAAGTTCACAGAAGGCAGTCTTTACATTACATGCATACATTATACTTCTACTTAGTCCGAAAAATATCACGTATAAACATTTTCAGATTGAGTTCATATTGATTGTAATCCCAATAAATTTCAAATCTTTATTTAAGTTTAAAGGTAGATTATAGGTAATTGTGGTTTTAAGCTAATCTTTCTGGTCCGAACATGACAAACACTTAATTTCTCAAATCATGTTATTCTCTCAAATCATGAAAGGAGTTTGTTTCCTCACCACATGGTCCTGTATCGTTTTGCACAGTTTGCATGTAGTTCAAGCTGCAATATTAATAAAAGAATTCTTGTCTCTTATGCAAATTTAAACTGGAATAAGGATGTCAATGTAAATTTATGCTCTGTAAAAATTGGAACAGCCTAAGTAACAAACTTAAACGGTTGAGTGTACATACTCTGGCTGTTTTAAGTTTTTTTGATTTAGATTGTGATAACTAATAAAAAAACCACACATATAGTACCTCAGTATTTCTAAATCTTTGTAATTGTATGAAAAACAGTGGTTCAAATACATTTAGAATACAGTACATGCCCCAGTGCCTCACAGATATCAAAGAAAATACTGTACTTATATTTTATTACTCCTCTAATACATATTTACATTAATAATATGATAGCATTTGATAAGAATGTCCCACATTTCTGCCACAACCCCTAGTGCAGTTCGTGTTACTACAGTAAATCTAGGGTAAATGTCAATTCGTAGATTTGAAAACCCTTCTGACTGTATCGTTGCGCAAAGTTTTCTCCGGCTTTAAACTCGATTCAATGAATTTGTGTTCTTCGCTGAATTAAAGCGCTTCACATTGGTCAAGTGATTGAGAGTTCCAGTGTCCGCAAATAAACTAATCTGCTTTAGGTTAGCTTATGCCATGCTGCTTTTTGAACTTTTATCCGAGCAGAAAAATGGTCTGTGTGGCACGGTTTAGACGAGTTTCGCTGTTTCATTCAGCTTTTGGTACATGTTTTTCTTCATTTTAGAAAGCAAAGTAAAATCACAATCTTTGTTTCACAGCGCGGCCCTACTTTCAGTGTACTACATGGTAACTGCAAGGTTTTAATATTAGGTTCTGGGATAGTGCCTATTTATTAACCGGTTATTACATACTTTAGATTTCCGAACAGGACTGTGAAATAAAATGCGAGTGCTGACAGTACAAACATAACAATTTACTGAACAAATATTTTCCAAAACGTTCTTATCTTTGTGATGTCATATTTGATTCATTTAGGCTGACACACTGAAGGAGCGCTATCAGAAGATCGGAGATACCAAAAGAGCAACCCCTATAGAAGTGCTCTGTGAGAGTTTCCCTGGTAAGCTGCTTCTTTTCCAGATCTTGTGCTCTTATCTCCAGTGCATTGCCTTAACTTCGACCTCCTTTCACAGAAGAAATGGCCACCTACCTGCGCTACGTGCGGAGACTGGATTTCTTTGAAAAACCGGATTATGACTACTTGAGAAAACTCTTTACAGACCTCTTTGACACAAATGGTTATGTCTTTGACTATGAATACGACTGGGTTGGCAAGCCTCTGGTAAGTCTAAGTGGATTTCATAGTACAAACCACGTATACGACGTAACCAAGTGCACGGATGTTGAGTTTCCTATGTGTCTGCACAGCCAACTCCAATAGGACCCATGCCTAGTGACACACCTCTGCAGCCCAGCAGCAGAGACAAAGCACAACCACAGACCAAAAACCAGGTGGGATAACAGTCTAAATACTCTTAGGCTTTGTCAATTACACACATTCCTTTTTTTGTGCAAATTTATAGCATATGGTGGTTTTATTTTATAATTCAGTCATGTGAACCTGAATTTTTTGTCAGTTATTTAAAATAGAATTTTAAATGTATTGTTAATTTAGCTTCATATTTCAGTTTTTCTTTTTTAATAAATCTGAAAAAATTGTGATGTTATCTTAATGTTTTATGGTTCTCTTTTAAAGTCTGCATGAAATTAAAATCGACTAAATGTGTTATGTTGGCTCACATTGCTATTTTTGTGGTAAACAAATTCAGCCGTGCAAGTCAATCCACACACACACACCAAAAATTGGCTTCATAATCTAAAAAAGCTTCTCCCTTCTAAAACGCCAGGCCTTTTCTGATGACGTCAGCATCCTCCACCTGTCAGTATATAAAATGTGTATTTTACTACATCCAATCAATTTGCTGTAGAAAAAAAACTAGCCACACCCTCTATTTTCCTTATTCTCAGTAAAATTGGTCGCAAACGTCCATTTCATGCAGACTTTAAATTATGTCCACAGTATCTTTCTTTGTTTTTTTTTACACTCATCAACAATCCCAAGGCAACTTCCTGCAGCCAGAGTAGTTTTTTCTAGTCTGAATACGTGTCAAAAGCTGTCATTTTTTTTAGACGGTGGTATTTCCATCGATTTACAGTCCCTTTGATAAATGAAGTCCGTTACATAAGTTTGATGTCATAACCGTATGATTGACTAGAGCTGTTTGTGAAAGATAAGAGCTTAGCTTCCCTCTCCATCTCTGCATGTCGCGTGCTCTCTTGTTTTTTTTTTTTTTCACTCACTTTTATTTCCACCTCTATCCTGTTAGCTAGTGTAGCCTGCTTGTGCATGAAAGGTGTTCCTCTTTAAACTCGTTCTGTTCTTTTCTTTTTCTTTTCACCCTCACCTCTTTTTTCAAAAACATATCTTATGCCCTTTGCCACCCCCCACCCCCTTTCCCCCCATCGCTGTCATGCCAGTCTCCAGAACCTAAAGGAAGTGAGTCCCAGCCCACTCCCGTGACCAACAGGGAGCTCCTGGGGTCACACCTCACGGCCGATAGGCTGGGCGGCTCTGTCCAGGTACTGGGTGTTTGCGCAGTACTACATGCCGTTGGTGTCGATCTCTTCCTTTCTCTGTTCTTGTCTTTCTGTTCCTTTCATCTTCTCACTCAAGACACCTCTATCCATTTCCCAGCTGTTAACACTTAAATGTTCTTTTCCTCTCTTGCTTTTGTCTAATACACATCACTTGCACGCTCTTGATGGTTAGGCTTGGGATTTGGTGACGTCAGTGTGAAAATACTGCTTGTATTGTATATAAGTAGCTCAGCGAGACAAATGGATGTTTGTGTACAGTACTTATGCAGGGTGTAAGTTCTCATTTTAAATGTATTAGTCTCAAGATTTTCCATTTTATGTGTTGACGTATTCCATGTCTAAGTGCTTTTCTTTCATTTTACATTTCCCTACATTCTTCTGAACCTTCCCTGGTTGGTGCTAAGCAACCTCATTTTTGAACAGTTTAATTATTTTAAAAAAAGAGTGTCCTTAATAGGTTACTAAGCCCCAACCCAAGTTACATGAACTGTTAAATGTGAAGAGAAAGCTAAATTATATAAATTCCAGTGTATATCATAGTGCTATTCCTCTTTGGCAATCTGTATTAAAAACTCATTGCCTGCTTTCTGAAATTAACATTTAGGTTATGAGCTCAACCAATGGAGAAGTGAATACAGATGATCCCACGGCGGGACACTCCAACGCTCCCATAACTGCCCCTGCTGAGGTAGAGGTGGCCGATGATACAAAGTAAGTACAGTGTAAAAAAATCAAACAAGCATTAATGCCCCAATTTCCCTTGCAAATGTTTACTTTGTAATTATTTGCATAGTATTCCATACTGTACCGTTTGCTTTACCTATTTTTAGTGTATTCAATAAAAACAAAATGCAACAATTTGCCCACCAGCCACTAACGGTAGAGTTTACAGTCAAGGAAAAAAAAAAACTGATTTTGGTTTCATTGGTCGGAATTATCAATTTATCAATTCTTATATTAAATCATTGTTTTTATTGTTAACTTTTTTGTAATTGAAAGTTGGATCATTCTTTTCTATTTACTCTTATTGTTGGCATTTTGTTAGTGTCTAATTTTAATGTTTGGTAATATTTCTATTCAAAATATACATTGAGGAATATCACAATTCCTAGATTTATTTTTTAAATTACTCAAATTAAAATGAAAGCTACAAATAAAAGTAACTTATTTTAAATAATTAAAAAATTTGTATGTGTGTATATACATATGTGTATATATTGTGCGCGTAAGCTCTTCATTTTCAACAGAGCCGCGCAGTTTAAAATCCAAAGCAGAAATGATTTTGTAACTGACAGCGCTTTCATGGTTGCCTAGTAACAGCAGACGCTACAGACGCGCGAGCGCGAAGCGCTTTGAAATTGTTGGAGGAAGCGACGCGCCTCGCGTTTTCCACTCGTTTTTAGACGCTTCGTGAACGTACCCTTATGTTACATTTAATGCTAAAGTATCGTTAACGCCAATACAAACATTATTTTAGTGTGTTAGAGCAGAAAGATGCAGCTCCGGTTAAACAGCTGGATGTTGGGTTAAATTGCTGCGGGTGACAGTTTGTAATGTGTGTGTGTTTCTGGTTCTCGTCTGTTTGAGGGTGGGAGGAGCAGACGTGGGTTTAATGTTTTGTGCATTAAAATGCACAAAAACACATAATTTACACAAGTTTTTGCCCAAAGCTCAAACGTCTATTAAATGAATAAAACTAGAAACATTTGTTAGCTTTAAGATTAGTTTTTAAATTCCATTATTCAATCCAAATACACTTTATTGTTGGAGTTCTTTCCAAAATGTGTCTTGGATCTCAAAGCGTAACCTCTTCAATCTAGCATCTGCATGCAAGCCTTCTGTTGCCTGGCAAAACGTAATATTTCTTATACAAAATAACTTTTCCTGGCACACTCTGCTATTTTTTCATAGACACATATTGAAAACTTTGCTCAAGTTTATTGTGTAAACTATAATATAGACCAGGGTTCCTCAAATCTTACCCTGGAGGTCCGATGCACTGCAGAGTTTGGATCTAACCCTAATCGAACACACTTGAGCATGCTAATCAGCGCCTTAAGGATCATTAGAAAACACAGGTAGGTGAGTTTAATCAGGGTTGGAGCTGAACTCTGCATTGCATTGGACCTCCAGAGTAAGATTTGAAGAACCCTGGTATAGACAGTCTAATAACAAAGTATGCTGGAAATGACCGAAATCAAAGCACACAGTGTTCAGAGAAGAACGCTGGAAAATAGGACAGAAAGATTAGCTACTGTATAGGGTCATAGTTCACAAATGGGAAAAAACAAGTTTTTCTTTTTATTTATTTATTTATTTTTTGCTGTGAAAGTTTGCATGGCTGTCATTTAAGGTCAACTTAATATCCTGTTGGATTAAGTTTTTAAAGGGTTAGTTCACCCCCCAAAATGAAAATTCTGTCATTATTACATACCTTCATGTCGTTCCAAACCCGCAAGACCTTCGCTCACCTTCAGAACACAAATTAAGATATTTCTGAAGAAATCAGCAACACAACTGAAATGATCTGGGCCCAGAAATATAGTCCAAACATCTGTAAAACAGTCCATATGACATCAGCAGCTCAGTTTTGCGACGCTGTGAGAGTAGCCTACTTTTTTCTGCACAAATAAAACAAAAATAACATCATTAGCCATTAGGTCTTACCGTTTGGAACGACATGAGGGTAAGTAATTAATGACAACATTTTCATTTTGGGGTGAACTAACACTTAAAGACCCTTTTTTTGGGGGGGGTTCCTTATTTTTAAAGGTTTTATCTACCTACGAGCAAAACGTACAGTTCATTAGCCACTGTAGTGGAATAACAAGAATATTAACATGCAGTTTATTCAGATTCAAGCAGCAAAACAAGCTGTTTTGTACAGCTAAAAATAGCTGGACAGTTAGTACCGGAAACCAGAACCATAAAATTTGGAAACGGCCACGGCTGCTCTTACAGGGAAAAATCAGAATCGGCTTACTGCACCTTTTATGACATTGTTACATACTATGAATGTAATATAATGAATCTGTATGGTCCTCAAACAGGCTTTATGGTCTTTATGCAGTAATTTCCTGTTTATATTTCTTTGGGTTTTGAAGTTGAAATATGACTCCAGCATGTTTTTGTGACATACACAACATTTGTGTCATTCAAAATGAGAAAAACGAGTTGAATCTTTTTATCACAATTGCAAGCTGTTAATTTTGGTTTCCAGATTACATTTAACTCTCCTGAACAAATAATATTTACAAAATGTAGAAATTTTCGTAGAGCTGATTCACTTCTGTAATCTCATGTTTTTGTTGTTGTAGGTGTCAGATTTGGAGTGTTCTGCTTGTACTGTAAGCGGTTCTGGTTCGTTCAGTATGCAGGGCTGGGTGACTCTGGCTCTGTTGCTGAGCCTCGGGGTCAAACGCTCCCTCGGACAGAATGGTGAGTGCCCTCAAGATTGATCAATACGTTTTTTGAGAATTCTGCCTAGTCACTCCAGGATTATGTGACGTTAATGAAACATTTCTTAACTCTGTTTTAATCCTCTTGTTGGTGTGGTTTTAACACCCTCTATTAAAGGTGTTCATCCATTCAATTTTGTTGTTTTTAAAAATGTTTTTGAAATAAGTGCAATAACTGTTTTCAATATATTTTAAAATCTAATGAATTTTTTTGATGCAAAGCCGAATTTTAAGGATTATTACTCCAGTCTGCATGATGTCACATGATCAATTTTGTTTTGTTTTTATAAGATCATAGATGTATTTACTGTCACTTCTGATCAGTTTAATGCTTTTTTGGCTAAAATAAAATTATTTCACTGACCCCAGACAAAGGAGCTCCTTATTATTTGCTCTCAAACCTCACTTTGCATCATCTAGCCACCAACAATCGTAGTATATAGAATAATCCCACATTATAGCAGGTTTGATTCATTTAAAAGTATATGTCAGGATTTAACAAATAAAATCTCCCTCTTTTTAATGTTACAGGTGTGCCTTCTGTGCCTCGCGGTTTAACCCTAAATCCTGATTTACAAGCACAGACTCTATCTTTGACATGGCAGAGTGACTCATCGCTTTTTGACCTCTTGATTTTCCACACCGAGCTCATGAATGTGATGCTGAATGTAAGCACTCTTAAATCCTTGCATTTGTCCTTTCAGCTGTTAATCTGTTGTTGCAGATTAAGAATGTGCAAAAGGAATCCTTTCAGGAACATCCCATTGCAAAACGGTTCCACCTTCATTTCAATAACAAGAGATCAACTGCAAACCAGTTTCTCCACTCAGTGTTTTCTTGTCTCGTATGAGTCACCATCTGTGATGAAAAAGCCCAGACATACATATTACGATAACAGGAAAACTTGGTCAATGTTTAGTTTTCCATATTACAAAATCTTTTTCTATTGGGATGATTTATTATTGCATCTCAACCCTTTAAAGGAATTGTCAGGGTTAAATGCAACTCTGCCGACAGCATGTTGATAACCACAGAAAATAATGTCTGCTGGCTTTTTATTGTAATTGCATTACTGTTCGCTTTCAACTGAGGGACGAGTCGAAATGACTTCCTGTGGTAATCGACAACATGCCACAGACTCTTGATAGATCTTAGATGTATTCGATGCAGAATATTCATAAGTCATCACGAAATCAATACGTATTCGTTTACAATTCATTAGTTCATGTTATTCCAAAGCCTTAATTAAAAAGAAATAACTTGCGCCGCTTTTCATCTAGGCTGGCAGGAAGATACCAAAGCCCAAATCAAGCTGTTTAGTCTTACTTATAAGCTGTTGTTGTAGGTAATGTATAAAAAAATAATGATAAAAATCCAATCGTGGTTTTTTTTTGGAAAAATGGCCAGTCAACCGGTGCATCCCTACTTTTAAAAATATATCTCCAGTAGTTAACGCATGCAGTTTTTAATAGCCAATAACACTTGAAAAAAAAAAAAATAAATCTTAAAATGATATTTTGAGATGTTCTAAAGAGCGAATTACCACATTGTGGTCAAAAACCTGTCTCAACAATGTTTGGGGAGCTGTCACATTCGACTCCAAAGATGGCAAAAGTTGCAAAGTGCCTTTCCACTTTTTTTTAGATACCTGGAAGTATTCAGTATGTTTTTACGTAGGTTTCTTAAAACTGTCTTAGTTTAAAAGTTATAAGCCATGAACCAAACCAACCGGCAATGAGGTGAATCACAACATTAAAAACTTTGATTTGAGTGTATAAAATATTTCAAAATTGGACTGAATGACAAAGTACAAAACACGACACTTGTCACTAAATACTGACACTGAAGGAAATTAGGGTTGCGAGTGCTGACTTTAAGATGTGAAGGATCGATTCAGCTGTTTGGTTTTCAATATGTAGAGCGTGATGCTAGCAACACCAAAGCTGAGAGTTCGATTTCCAAGAACTGAGCGCAATATAAGTCACTTTAAATCATCGGCTAAATGCATGGATGTAAAACGTATTTTTCCGTTTGTAGGTGACGGTGGCAGTTAAAGCAGATCCTGTAACAGGACTGCATAGTTGGACCTGGCACTCCCCCTTACCCTTGGAGTGCACTTCTCATTCTGTGCAAATCAGAGCACGAAACCAGCAGTGGGTCAGCCAGTGGAGCCCCCTTCAGACCATTCCAGGTATTACAAACACTTCAGAAACGGTGCTGGTCCTAAAACATTCTCAGAACCAGCCCACAAACAAACATAGCACTTTTTGTGATCCTTGTGGTTATTTTAGCGTCCAAAGAATATGTCTTTATCCGTCTGTTGTGCAGTAAGAAGTTATTTAAATTCATACCATGAGTTTAATTGGTTAACTAATTAATAAATATGATATTTAAAACTCTTTACTTCAGACAGACCGAGTAACTACAGTCGCTGGAGTAGTTGAGCCGTGTGACAAAAATAGTAGCCGGCCTTTAAATGCAGACACATCTATTGATTATTATAGCAGTGATCTAATCTCAAAACCATGTCGTTTTCTAGTAGTTTGGAGTTCTTGTTTTGAAAACTGTACTTGGAAAGGACTTCATCTGTTTCATTGGATGCACTAGAAAACATTTCCTCTTAACGTCGTTGTTATTTAAACATATGCCTCAACCTTTTTGTCTCTAGGGTCGGATATTCCTGAGAAGTCTAAGTCTTACATGTTTCCCCAAGATAAAGTGGTTCCTGTGGGCAGTAATATGACCTTCTGCTGCATTGTTAAGGAGAAGGAAGATTTCAGTGAAATGATGTACGGGCCTCGGAAGATGAACGCCACACGACTGAGCAGAAGAACTTATGCCATCACAGTAACCAACCAGCCAGCATCGGCCGACTGGGGCACCAACGTGGTCTGCTTTTCTCCAAGGACGATCCTCACTGGAGCCGTGGTGTTTGTAGGCTGTAAGTTTAATTATAATTCATAGAATATATTATATCAATAAATACATTTTCTGTTAGAATATTCTATCATATATTTATTTCAAGTGTCATACATATATTTCAGATCATTTGTCACATATCTTTATAATTATATCATGCATCATAATGCGTTACAGTTTAAAAGTATGCGGTTGGGTGAGATCTTAATAATCTTTTTAAAATGTTTGCATTTATTTGATCGACAAAAAGTTTTATTTATTCCTGTTGCAAAACTGATTTCCTTAGTGTCGTGCAGTCTTTTATGATCCCCCTATCACTCTTAAATACATATTCTGCATTAAAATTAATACTTTCCTCCTGCTTTTGTCTTCAAAAGTACCAAATAATAAACTGAATAATAATTGTGCGTATCATTTTTATTTTATTCAATTATAAAAAGCGGTTTGCTAAAGTATTATGATGCATATTAACCATATGAACTTCAATCCAGCTCAGTCAAATGCGCATACAACTTCAGAAAACAGGATAATTTGAGTGTTCATTTTTAGCGTAATGACGGGCACTAGATGATTGCTGTGCAGTGTTAAAAAGCAACTTGCATGTGGCTTTGTTGTATGTAATTGCTGTAGATCCGCCGGGCGATGAGGGCTTGGTCTGCGAGACGCGGGACTTGGCATCCGCAGAATGTTCTTGGAAGAAAGGACGAGACACTGGCTTGAAAAAGAAGTCCAGTCACACTAAATACACCCTTAATGGAAGGCAAGAAACACACTACACAAGAACCACTAACCGCAGACGCCATCCCATTGGCTCTGGGTTCCGTAATGTACTCGGTACATAAAAAGATCCCCAAACAGCAAACCACGTTAAATGAGATGGAAAATGATACTTGTGCAATGCATTGTATATTTTTCCTGCTAATCCTAGTTAATTAAATTAGAACATTTCTTCTTCAGTTTTTTTGTTTTTTGTTTTTAATGTATGTGTGTGTGTGCATGTATGTTTTTGTATAAAAGAGATACAATTATGATTACGGAGAAGTAAATGTTAGATATTTAATAATTATTTGTTATTATAATAATTAATTCTCATAAATGTACACAGTTCTTGCTAAACCAGTATCTTGGAATAATTAAGAGATATACATATATGTTTGAAAAAGCTTCTTAGGCTCACCAAGGCTTCATTTATTTGAATACAGAAAAACAGAAATATTGTGAAATATTATTACAGTGTCAAATAACTTATAACTAGTTTTACTCCACATTACGCTTGATTTGCTGCGTATTGAAAACTATTTCACTTGTAATGTATACGTGTTCTTCTAATCCAGGAGTCCCATTAATGTTTAAATAAAACTATAACACCATTTCTTGATTTTTAGAAGGCATATTTCTCTCCACAGTGACTGTTTGGAGGCTAATCAAATGAAGACGTTGTGTAGCTTGAAGGTGTGGGAGGAGAACTTGACTCTGGTGGCTCGTAATCCTCTTGGAACAGTCCAGCTCACAGACTCGGCCCAACTCACTGACCGCGGTACCGCATTTTCAATGAGTGAATCTACATTATAAATAGAGTCAGAGTAAGCGTCTTAATATTCTCACGATTGTGAACCCTTGTGATGTTTTTGTGTCTCTTCCAGTACGTCTATTGGCTCCAGTGAATGTGGCAGCGGTTGATGTCGAGGCGTGGAGGGCCACACTGCACTGGAGCTGGTCTGTGGCGGCGTATAAAAAGCTGGAGATGGTCTGCCAGCTGCAGCTCTTCGCCCCTGAACTTTCCAGCACAGTAAGTATGCTGCTCAGCCTGCAGCTCCCAGAACCCTGTTTGTTTTTGGTGTGGTCTCGGAGTTAAAGGGATAGTTCAACCAAAAATGAAACTTCTAACATCATTTTCTAGCATTTAGGCCTACTCAACTAAAATAAAAAAACAGAAGATCTTCAGGATTTGAAGTGATCATGAAAAAATAAAAAATATGCATGATTCTCAAGAAGTTCAATAAAAGCACCATGAAAGTTGGCAAAAGTAATACAATAGCTTTGTAAATCTTATCCATTCACTGAAATATTCCTCTTGCATTTGAATAATAATTAATAATGGAACTAATTCTCTCTTTGAGTAAACCTATTTATGGGCTTCAGAAAATTGAGCACAAATCTAGAAAAATTAAATCAGAGAATTAAAAATTTAGTATTAAATTAATAAATATAAGAACAAATAACATGTATTTTAATATGGCCGTGAAGAAGTTATTTTTATTCCACTTTTTGTACATAGTTGCAAAATTTTTTAAGTTTTATGATTTCAATTTATTAGTTAAGCTTTTTGATTGCTAAAATTATTTGAACCCTTAGGATCCAGAAAAAATAAAATGAAAAAAAAAAACAGAATCCAGAAAAAAATAAAACAAAATAAAAAAATAAATGTATAGGGTTTATTGTTCATGATTGCTCTCAATCTATTTTTCAAAATACATTATTTTACTGTTTTAGTTTCCCCCTGGGAAAGTAATCTATTATCAAAGTGCTGTCAGTCTATTTTAAAAATGTAATTACGGTAATCACAGTCATGGACTGTGATTAATCATGATGATGTGTTGAAATAAAGAGGTGCACAACAAACCAGTATAAGGAAACAGAACTTTTCACACCTCCACCTGGTATGAGACATTATCCTTATTATTCCTTTATCATTATTCTTCTGCCATTATCAGTCTTTTATACTGGGAATAAAACATTTACCAATCCCAGTAAACATTTGCCCAACTACAGTATTATTAAGAAATATTTCTAAATAAATACAACAAAAACCGCAACCCATGCTCAGCTCTATAATTTTTCCCACAAATGCATTTTCAAAATAGCCAAACTGTGCAGGAAAACCATGACCCTGGCAACACTGGTTCAATGTATCCTCATCACACGGATAAACGTCCCCTCTGCGAATTGAATCAAATTGTCTTTTAACCTGTTACATGTGGGAAAACAGTTGAAAATGACTGCTGGTTTGTAAGGCGATCGACTGATAATTCTCTCTGTCTGCGTCTGTAGCGGAACTACAGTGGTCCAGGTTTATCTTCTGCGGTGCTGGAGGGTTTGTGGCCAGATTTGGACTACACTGTAACTCTGCGCTGTGGCTCTAAGCACAGTTTCTGGAAGTGGGGGGATGAGAGCGCCCCCTACCGGATCCACACTAAAATTGCCCGTGAGTGGTTAAATCAACTCGCAGAAAATTACAATAAATCTAAATTACTCACTCTGCTTTGCCTGTTACTTCACCACATACAACATCTCAGATATTTATAGTTGAACTGAAACCGTGGCCTTGTGGTCAGTGTGAAAACTCCAATACACTAAGCTCATGCCATTCATAGCTTGCTTTACTACATAGTTTCCTCTTATTTTTATGTTTATTAATATATGTGCTTGATATAGATCTATAACCAAGGTTATTTTCAGGTCCTGACGCTCCTGATGTCTGGATCTGGATGGACAGCAGTAACACAGGACGTGTTTTTTGGAAAGTAAGAACAGCTTTACTGTTGCTGCCATCTAAAATTTGAAATCCGACTGATGTAATAAAACTGAGTAATATGTTATTCTTATTAATAAACAAGGTGCCATGTGCCTCTTTTTATTCAGCCTCTGTCCGTGAGAAAAAGTCACGGTGCGTTAGTCGGCTACAACGTTTCTCAGAGATCAGCGGAGGAGCACGAGTGGACACAGGTTTTTCTTCCTCCTGGGAATTTGAGCTATCCCATCATCCTTAAAAACAGCAGTGACATCACCGTTGCCGTGGCAGCACAAAACACAGCTGGTCTCTCTCAGCCTTCAACTGTGACCATACCAGCATACAGAGCAGGTGCAGGGAGCTGGTTCATTCTTCAGCTGCTAGGCTATTAAATGTTGTTTTGTTTAATGTATTTGATGCTTTATTTATGTTATGTTTTATTATATTCGGTTTAAATATTATCTAAATATATTTAGATGCTTAAATACAGATAACCAGTTTTTAATTTGTATTTATTGAACTTATACACACATATACAGTGTGCCTGTATATATGTATTGTTCTTTTTTTATTATTAATATTTTTTTTAAATCACACACATGCTTTATAAATTAAATATTTTTTATATATTCATATTTTCAAGTAGTTTAATAATATAAGTAATTTTAATATATTGTATTATGTGTTTTTTTAGTAGTATCATTATTATTAAATTAAAAAGTACACGCTTTTAATTCTGTATCATTATCATTATTATTAAAACTTAATCTAACTATATAATGCTAATTATTATTATTATTATTATTATTAAGAACCCATTTATTTAAAAAAAAATGAATAAAATTAAAGCTAGAATTTGTTATTGAAATACTTTCTTAAGTGGAACTTTTGCACTAATTGCTATGCATCACTCTTTTTTTTTTTTTATCTGTTGAAAGCTGTAATAAACAAGACAGCTACAGTAATTCAGACTAGTGTTAAACTCCATGCGTTGTGTATGTGATCTTCCTTCCTGTAGATTCCCAGATGTCTGTGTCTGAGCTGCTCGGCACAAATGGATCAGTTGACCTCTCCTGGCAGCCGAATGCCAACGCGAGCAGTGGGTACGCTGTGGAGTGGGTCCCGACCGGCTGCACTGGACTATGCCCCGTTGACTGGATGAAAGTGCCACAATCAGACAGCGGTGTCACAGTGAACTTAGGTTAGTCTTTTAAATGAATGCATTAAATAAATTACAAAAAAAAGTGAATACAGTAAAAATACCTAAATAGCATTGCATAGATAATAAAAAACTAAAACATCTGCCCTCAAATGCTGCAGGATCTTTTCTTCACACTAACTTCACTATTCTTTATCGTCTTTACTCACTGTTGTTGAATCAGCAGGTGCTTGGATTTTTATTTTACTTTTTTTTTATGGTGAGCTCTTGTGCTTCCTTTAAAATAAATGCCAGGTCTTTTGTTATTTTGTCATCTGATCCAATAGTATTCATTTCACTTTGGTGACTTACGTGTCCACATACTTTGGGGTTACTTTACACCACACATTTCTTCACGCTTTGTTTACACTTTCTCTGTGTGTGATCATTAGTTTCTGTTGATTTCAGACTCTCTGGTGGCAGGAGTGAGGTACACCATATCCGTGTACTCTCTCTCAACCGGCGCTCCTACACTGCTGAAGAGATGGCAGGGATACTCACAGGAAATGAGTAAGAGCACCTTTTCTGTTCATAAGGCACTTTTACAGAGACGCACACGTACACACAGTAGGGCTTTTACAACATTTCTCTGCTTATAGCAGGTCACTTATCAACAGGACTTGGTGATAAAATATTAGCAAACCATTAAACCTGTTGCAGTGGCAAATGAGCGGTAGCTTTCTGTAAAACACAAACATACATTGCTTATGTGAATAATGTACTCATGCATTTACTGAAAAAGATCATTTTTCTTTTTATGTTTCTATCTTTCTGTCACTCTGCTCGGCTGTTCACTGAAAGCACTCTCCTCCACATCATTAGTAGACATCCCCCTAATTGCTGATTGGCTACAAGTTTGTTTGTGTACGATGCAAGATGACATAAACCACTGCTTATTAATATCACCTCATTGGTTCTTGCTTAGTCTGCCTGTTCAGAATTTGTCTGTTGTTGGCTGTTTGTATGTGAATCTATTCTTTGCATCTCTCTTTTTCTGTAGCTCCTTCACAGCCGGTTGGTGATCTTTCGGCCAATCAGACCGGCTCTGATGTGTTGCTGTTTTGGAAAGCCACTGCAATGGAACAGCAGAGAGGCTTCATACGCGGATACACCATCTATCTGGCCAATGCTGCACATCTGGATCGCATCGGTAAGCACTTGCACACATAACATAGAAATATGTACAATCAAAATTTTGCAAGAGAGTAGAAAGCTTTATTAATATTTCAATGATGTAAATCTTATTGTTTGTGTATTTAAATAATTGTGTGGTTGTGTTCCTAGCTTACATCTCTGATCCCAAAGTGCAGTCGTACAGGGTGACGGGTTTGTCTCTGAGCTCCAATAAGTTCGTAGTGAAGGCCTTCACCTCAGCGGGGGAAGACGCCGGGTCGACTGTGGCCATTAAAATGGAGATGGACTGTAAGACATTATCAAATTCCTATATATTCTGCCTGTAACGGGAGTGACGAGATTAGACGTGTGGATCCATCTGCAGGTTTTTATTCATAGACATGGTCGGATTACTGTTATATTTCAACTAAAGTCCGGGTTGAAATATAACAGTGTTGTTATGCAAGAGTCAATGTGAGGAGAGGGCTACTTCTAGTGTTCAATGGGGTGGATTGTGACCTCCTTTGACCTCTTTGATATTAATATCAGCCTTTGTATGTTGATGTTTTTATGTTAATATCGAACAACTACTTTGCCATTTTCAGATTACCTTGATATTGCAGATAACGTATAGTTCTTCTAATACTTCTGCTTTTCTGTGTCCGTCCAGCTGCTGACATGTTGTTTGTTGGCATTCTTGTGCCGCTGGGAATCATGTTCTGTATTCTCATCCTCGTCAGCATCTGCTGCTACAAGAAGAGAGAGTGGTAGGACTTTATTAATGTGCTTGAATAGCATTTCCATTACATTAAATAATTTCCAAAACCCACTGAATCTAATCAATGCAATCTAAATGGCTTACAGTATGAGCTACAACAACATACTATTGTTTCTGCCTCACTGATCAACACAAGTCACTGTTATTTTAGTAATATATACGAATATATTGATTATTAAAATGTCAATTTGTTTCTGTCAATATATTGTCCATTTTAAGTTTTAGTCATTTTCTTGTCATTTTATTCCCTCATATGTTTAATAGTTTACATTTTTTTAATTTGTCAGGAATAAGGAATATTGCCTTGGCAACTAACTGAAATAAATGCTACACGTTTATTAGGACTTTATTAGTGTACTTCAATAGCATTTCCATTACATTAACTTGATTGAGTAGATTTATATTAAGCCTAAATGGCTTGATAGCTTGTTTGTTGTAAATGTGTTTTCACATCAGTGTTATTTCAGCTTTTAAGTAGTGTTTATGAAAAAGGTTTAAATTAAAAGTTTTTATTTTTGTTTTGCCTTTTAAGTATATTTATTTTTTGACGTATTTTTTTACTTTTTATTTATTTATATATATATATATAGGTTGAAATAAAAAGTGAAATTGTCAAATTTTAAGTTTATTGGGTTAATATCTGATTTATTTTAATTTAAATACATTTTAAAGCATTTTGTTTCAGTTTTAGTCTAACCCAACACATACAATGTAATCATGCGTTGCTTTGATAGCTGTGTTTTGTTGATCTTATTTTAGGGTAAAGAAAGCTTTCTATCCTGAAATCCCTGGACCTAAAGTAGCCGGAGACTGGTCCTCCCCACGGGTAATAACCTTTCTTGACCAGTGTTTGCTAAGACAGGAATTAATATTACTTGGTACTAAGAATATGAACGCTTCCTCAGATTGCTTTGCTGTTGTTTGCGTTTAGGGTCCTCTGGATGTGAAGCCCTCTCCTCACAGTCTGGTCCACATTGTGGAGAGTCCGGAGTGGGATTTCACTAAAGAAGGTCTGTTCCCGGTCCCAGAGGAAGAGGAGGAGTCTGAGAATGACAACATCGAGGTGGACACTGACTCGGATGAACCGGCCCTGCTGAGATACTACAACCAGGTGGTCGGTGACAGCTCACACAGTAACCACGTCTTAGACTCCTCTGGCTCCTCGACCGCTTCGGTGGGCTCCACGCAGACTGAAATCACCTACGCAGGCATCCAGAGCCCCGCCTCCTCACAAGGGGCGTGCGCCGGCGGAGGTTACAGGCCTCAAATGCAGTCCGACACGGGACCAGCCGAACCCCAAATCGAATTCGAGGCTGACTTCCAAGATGATGGTTTGAATACAGGCTACAAACCCCAGTGTTCCTGGCAGCTGGATTCTCCAGAGGCGGAAAACTTTAGCGGTTCGCTTGGCAGCCCCACGTCGGTCACATCATCCCAGTTCCTCATCCCAGAATCCTCTGAAGAGAAACCACAGCCTTCAAACACCTGGTTCCACAATTTTCTCTCTGGGAAATCCTGAGAACGCACTAGCCTTTATTTTTCACGTTGGTTTGTGCCGTTCACCTTTAGGAGGATGTTTTCCGTTTGTTTTAGGGTTTGTGCCCTTACTGGAAATCGCTCACATTTACGTCATCAACATCACTACTGTTTCTCAAGGACTTGTGATACTGACCAGACAGGTAAAGTACTACTGAAGAGCTGAAATGTTGGTGGTCGTATCGTTCTCACGCTCACTCTGAGCATTATGGCGGTTTGCCTTACTTCTATTCATACGACAGTGTTCGTGCCTCTTTCTTGCAGTGTTATTGGAGTGCATTTCATTTCTTACAGCATTATATTGTGCGCAACATTTCACTGCTTTTTTCTGTCCTGGTTTTGTAGCAGTCAGACGCAAGAGATTCCGAAAAGCAGGCTAAGCTGATTGACTCCAGCAGTAAAACATGTTGATTTCAAAAGATCAAAAATTGTGCATTTAAGGCTTGCCCCCAAAACCGCACAGCTTTAATGTGATTTAAAAAAATAAATGTATGTAGCTTCAAGTAATAACTTTTTCGAGACACACGCACATTGAATAAGCTGACAGAACAAAAGGAAAATGGGAGAAACATGCATCTCTGATTCGTCTATAACCGTTTCCCTGATTAAGGGACAGCTGTTGAAGCGTTTTCATGATCTTACGTTGTCAGTTTAGTCTGTGTAAGATGCATGTAAACACTGTTACTGTCGTTCATGTGATGCAGCTAGTTGTGTGTATTTTTGATTTGTGGTTGACACTCAGTCAGTACAACTTGTAGAAAATTACCTTCTCTGCTAGGGCTGGACGATTTTGGGAATAAAATGAAATTTTTGTCCAGGTTTTTTTTTTGGCTGCACAATTTGGCCAACAATTTTAATTATACAGCAATTATTACTCCTTATACTACTACTAAATAAAATATTAAATAAAATAACATACAATTATTTAAAAATTTAATTATTTTATAATTAAATATTTAAATTTAAGAGATTATATTTTATAGTACAGTTGTTACAATTTGTCTAAATTTCTTCATTTTTTAAAAATATTAAAGTGCCCCTATTATGCCATTTTAAAGGTTGCTAATATTGCTTCCCGAGTCTCTTAAAACCGGTTTACATGTGTGCAAGGTCAAAAAACTTTAGGTTTAGAGCCGACCCTTTTTTTTAATAGACAAAAACTTCATTTATCATGCACTATCGGCGACACAACATTGCAGATAGTTTATGTTCACATACAGCTACATGACACAATGCATGAACAATTATGTTTGAAAAGGCATAATAGGGGCACTTTAAACTGCAAGCAGCCTTTTCAAATTTCTTTAATTTTTTTCTCCAGTTAATCGTGCAGCCCTATTCGCTGCGATATTTCCCAAGGTCAGTGACATTTTATGAACTTGGCATTATCCGTACTACATGTGAAGCACCTTTTACTTTTATGAATGCATCTTTGTATTTGACACCTGATAAATATGGGACCGTAACGGGATAATACTCCAAGCATAAACTCAACTATGACTCTAATCATGGATGAATTTGTCCAAAAAGATTAAATGTCTTGTGTCCACAGATTGTTATGGGTTTAAAATGACCACAGTGCCTCGGTAGCTTTTTTTTTTTGTTCTCTCTTTCAGAGCAGTTTCCTTTATTATGGGCCCACATGGACCACAGGGTAAATTACTTTAACTGGCCTTACTGACATTAGAAGAACCTGCTATTCCTTTAGACTGGACTTTATCAATCAAGCAAACGGATATTAGAGAGCTATGTATCCAATGTTACTGTGAAGGCCTTTTTTTGAGCACTGTGCATATCGCTAGTCCTCCAAAACCTTGTGCAGCAGTCAGAATCAGAACCCTTGTCACTACAGTGAGATTAAGTGATAAAAGTCGACATGAAATCAAAAGCAACCCTGTTTACTTTCTTCATACGTGTTGTTGGTGCTGTTTTGATGTTTTATTTCAATTTTAGTAAGAAACTAAACGGCTATATTGCACCATCCAATCTGCGTTTGATGGAAGAAATCAAGCCCCGCCCTACATTTTATTTGTTTTCAGTATCTCGTTTCATTTGTGGAAGTAAAATGGGTCGCAATGCAATTTCATGTAGACTTTGAAGACCATCAGATAGCAGTCATTAAACTCTTAATGTGGTGTGTGATTGAAAGGGCATTAGAGCATTAAGAGGGAGATTGTGAAGAGATATGAGAGAGGTCAGCATCTACTGTTGCTTAAGCTTTAAACACTACTGTGAAAGAGTTTATTTTGTTGAAATAATTATTTACTAATATGTCTTTTTTCGGTTAGGTGTAGAGATCTTTTTAAAGAAGCCTACTAATGTTTATTTTTTTTATTTGCTTGTTTGAATGTATGATACACAAAAGTCAATGTTTATGCAATGTTTTTGTTTTTTTTTAACTGTAGAATATGCTTTGTAAGCCTTATCTTTGGATTTGGATTCTATAGCTGAGACAAGCATGTTATTAGGAGTATAAATGGAAAATGTTATAGGCTGTCTTGGTACAGGAAAAAAAGTGGGCCAAATCTGATTTTATATCATCATTATTACATATTATTCTGATTTTATATATATATATACACACTATATAATGTCTGAGCAGGGCATTTAATTTTTCAAAATCAGATTTGAGCAACTTCCGTATGCAATTAAGATTGATCTCCGTAGGATGTTACACTACATGTATGAGACGTTAATGTAAATATGTTAAATAAGCTTTATTCTTAAGCATGAGGATCATCAGATGGGGATATTGCACCCCAGTTAATAATAAAATAATATTGCCTTTGTATGCATGACCGATTCCGCATTCAGCGTTAAGAGAGAGGAAGAGATGAGCTATGAATGAGGAATATTAAATAATTCCATATAGCACTATATGAGTGTGTGTGTAAACACGTGTAGAAAAAAATCAAGATATATGCAGGCATCTGAGCTTCTATTACACTACTGCTAATACACTGACAGAATATCAACCAGTCTGTATTATTAGAGACAATAAATCCTGTCAAATACAGCCAGTGTGTTTTTGTGTGATTATTTTGCCTTTGGATGTTGCATTGAATATTATTGCTTTTGTTATTGTATTAGTGCATTGAGAAATGGGTATGTGATAAAAGTGCAGGAATATTTGCTTTGTCAGTAATTCCCCTGGTAATGTTTTTTTCTGAATCGCTCGACTCCTTTTACCCTTATTCCAGTCTGAATATGGTCGATTTTGTGCAGGAGGCTTTTGTGTTTTCCAGACAGTGCTCGTAAAGGAACATCTGTGTAGGTCAGTTGTCCTCATTTTCACCTCTATAAACCCACCACAACATTCACCCTTCTCTCAGTCTATGTTCCTTCAGTTTTCCTATCATTCTCACATTTAAGTGTTTTTACTTTATAAAAAAAAAAAAAAAAAAAAAAAAAGTGTGGTTTGGGGTGTTTCATATAAAAGGCTTTCTCCTTTACCAATCAAAAACATACACGGTTTAATATTTCCTAAAGAGATTTCAATTGCATTTGTAAACCACCAGCAATATTAAATGGGTGTATTAAAAAATGGAATTCATGTTCATGTAAGTTTATGAAGAGTTCATGATTTGGATCGGAACCCTTGGAGTATGAATCATTTTAAGAATACATTTTTGTCGATGAAGCCCTGGAATACAAAAATAAAAAAGCTGTTTGCAAGGAGTATTTAACAAAACTCAAGAGTTTTGATTTCGAAAACAGAATAAAATCAGCTTTGATAATACTGAAAGACTTAATTAAAAATGTGTCTGTATGTTTAAAGTGTATATATAAATATTAAATGGGAAAACAGGCACTTATTTTATTTTATCATATCAAACAACGACAAACGGGACTTATCGACAACGAATATGTTTAGCACGTGTATACATGTAGGAAATCTAGTTCACGAGGTCCATCCAGTCTGCCGCGCATTCTATTCAGGAAACATTGGTTGGACCTTTGGCCGGTAGTTCGGTTGCTGTGACAACACCACGCCAAAACGAGACACTCCCCAAAACAATATGAACTAGACAGCTGACTCGATTATCCTTACATTTATATGGACTTTATTGACTTTACTTGAGCAAATTAAACCTTCAGGATGTCAGACATTATCTGCCAGTGGCTGAATAAAGAGCTCCGGCTGTCAAAAGTCATTGGTGAGTGTTTGTTGTGTACGTTAAGTTACGAAATAGCTTATAGCAAACGGTTACTGCGTATAATCCATTCAAAATGTGTATATTTATACCTGATCTAACAGCTACACTACAGGTAGTAATTGCGGCCGTTTTGTTCGTCTTGTGACTGTTATGTTTTATTTCAGAGCCCTATTCGTTCACCAGAGATTTTGCGAACGGTTATCTGATAGGAGAGATCCTGCACAGATATGAACTGCAGGACGACTTCCACCTGTTCTCCAAACAAAGGTGAGGATAGATAACGTTAGATTGAGTGTTGTTATGGTGATGTGTGGCTATGTTTTTGTGAGATTCATCCAGATAGACCGAAAAAGACTTTATTAACCCCATAAAAGAAATTAAATTTGAATGTTATTGTCAGACACTGTAATTTATTAAATGGTTAATCCACAGCACGACAAATGCGAAGCTGAATAACTTCACCCGCATTGAGCCCACCCTGCAGCTGCTGGGCGTGCCCTTTGACCTGGCCATGGCTAAAGCGGTGATGCAGGGCAGGCAGGGGGCGGCCACACATCTGCTCTATCAGCTCTACATACTGCTGCAGAAGAAGAAGAAATCAGGCCTCACTGCCACAGCCATGGAGGTCATGCAGCCTGCAGCCACGGCCCGTCTGCACCGCATAGAGAACAGCATCTATACTGAGGTGATAGAGTTGTACAAGGTCAAGTATTTCCCTCTGGGCTGGTACAGTGCCCTGGTGGTTATTGTGGTGTATTACACAATTTAAATTCTTAACATCCTAATTTACTATGTTGTAGTAATTGTTATATTAGTTCATGTTTTGATTAGCTTCAGGAGCACGTTGGGACCACAGAAAAGAGTCTCATCTTGAGGCTGTTTGTTTCACAGCGCTTGAAGACTGTGGTAAAGCGTGAGACGGATCTGAAGATACAGAAGATCGCAATACGCTTTCATAAAAGAGGGCAGGACATGTACAACCGCTCGTTCATGACTGAACTCCTGAAGGAGGAGGACCGGCTCAAACGGCAGGAGGAGAGAAGGTTGAGAGACATTGAGAAGGTGTGACTTTCTAGAGCTGACCATAGATTCATTTTCGTAGCTATCAATGACTACCTTGAACCTTATTCATTCAGTGGCATCAAACAGTTTTTTGGGGGTGTATATATATATAAATACTTCTCTTATGCCCTCTTTGATTTACTCTGCATTGACTGGTGAATCAGCATGTGATAGTTCTGGCTGTGATTGATAGTATGATATGTTTGTCAGCACCGGCAGGCACGCAGAAAACAGCATGAGATCATGATTCAGATTCAGTCGACTATTGTGCAGATCCCAAAGCCTCCACACGCTCGCATGTCAAGAGGTTCTGAGAAACAGCTTCAGTTTCGCAAAAAGCAAGAAGCTGAGGTGAACAACGCATTTACACTTTTGACACAAGTTTTAGGATAATTGTGCCCGTTTTCCTTCTATGTTGCATAGTACAGTAAAGCTGTGTTGTTATTGTTAACTAAAACTTTTACCATTAAATTACCATTGTTTTTGGTCTTTTAAATAAAATATATTAAATAAAATATAACATTAATATTAATAAAATATTATAATATTAATTAATATTAGATTTAAAAAAAAAAACTTATTTCAATTATTTGCCAAGACTTCATTTCTTTTTACTAAAACTAAAACAAAAAATTAAAGATAAATAGAAATATTAATTAAAAAATAATAATAATGAAAACAGCTTAAAACTTAAAGATTAAACTAAAAATAATACAAAATTAAATCAAATTATAAATAATAAACACTATGGAAGTGTATAAAATGGAAAATTTAAGCTAAATAATTTAAATGTAATAAATCTAAAAATAAATGCAATTCTGAGCATTGATAAATACTGTAATAGAATAGAAATAATACTAAAAACACTGCTGTGCAAATATTAAAAAATAGTAATAAAAATGACCATAAGGTAATTTCTTGTTTTCTTCTTGATTATGAGAAGAAAAATGACATGTTCAATCTGGATGGATTGGAATTAAAAAACAATATACAGGAAATGTTTTGATTTGATTGTTTGTTTGAGCACTCTTTAAGATGCAGTGTGATTT
>JAUCMU010000042.1:7334418-7368799 GCA_032275025.1 Enteromius treurensis | reverse complement strand
TGTAAAGCTGCTTTGCAATGATATGTATCATGAAAAGCGCTATACAAATAAATTTGAATTTGAATTTGAATTTGAATATGGACTCCTTGACTCTTTTATGATTCCAGCTGCCAGCAGTTCTTTGATGTGATGCCTTACATCATCGATATCTGCAGGACCAATACATCTGGAGCGTTATCTGAATGGTCTGGCATCATGTAAACGAATTCTATGTTCAACCCCTTGAGCCAATTCCTCGTCCCATTCGTGTTTGGAAAACAAGTCACCCCTGGCCGACAGCTTCTGTCTCAATCTCTCTTCCCAGGCCTTAAGGGGTAATGACTCACCAAAGTCAACTACTGCTGAGCTTTGGCCCCTGTAGGTGGTGGTAATTGTGTCAGTGGGATACACATTAGCGATTACTGTTCCAGCCGGAATAGAGATGTCTTTGCAGGTTTTATTGTGCACCAGTACTTTGCCATTCATATTTTCAACAGCAGAAGATGGCAGGAACACTGGAGTTACGAACAGTCCTGCTGGCAAACTATCCTGCACAGGTCCATCCACAACAAAGATATCTCTCTTCAAAGGTTGGTCGATTTCCATCTTACACACTGTGCATATATCTCCCTTAGATGGAACAATGCAGAGTCCCGGCCCTATCCACTTGACTGGAAGGATTTAGGTTGCAGTTCAGGGACTAGGGTTGTCTGTGGAGTATAACTGATGCTCATAACTGACAATTGTTGCTGCAGATGTTGAACTTGCCTTTTCAGCTCCCGAACTTGTATCATCAGCTTTCTCAGTACGTCTGCATGGTTTTTCTTTAGATTTCAGAACCATGGATGATGTGGTCACAGCTTTAAATTCACCTCCACATATGTGTGTCCTCAACTCCTGAATCTCCGACTTGAGTTCATGAATGACTGAGGGTCTAACTCTCCCATCTTCATGAGGTTGTACGAATTTGGCTTTAGTAGTCATCGGGTGTCGGGCAGCTTCATTTTCCACAGCCTCCCGTACCTCCTTTAACAGACTTAGAAATGAGGGTGCGCCTTTTTTCGTTCACAGAACCCTAACTGAAGCAACATCATATCTGAATGCACAGCACCTCTGATCAGCTGTTCCACACGAACCTTATCCACTAATCTGGGAGACAGTCCATCACTTACCATTACTTTGTTAGGAGCTTCATCCGTCTTAGGAACTCAGACAGAGCCTCACCTGGATTTTAACGCATCAAGTGAACGTACGAGTCCTCCCCAGACTCTGACGATCCAAACATACTCTCTAAAGCCTTCAAATACTGCAATGCACTTACCTCAGGATTGGAGAAATGAACATCTCTTTTTATTTCCAATGTTGATCCTGTGATACTATTTTGATAATTCTACATTGTTTTTCCTTTTCAGTGCATTCACACTTTGTGATAATTAAACGGGCCTGTTCCAATTCTCCATATTTTCCTCTCCCATGGGTGTTGACACTACGGCAGAGAAGGTGCTTAGATGCCTGTAGTTACTGCTGTCTCCAGAATGCTTTGCAATCTTTTCCGAAATCTCAACCACTGCCCGTATTAAGGATTCAGGAGATCAATCAGCTGATCTGCGTGGTGAAAACTGAGCTTGCACATCCGCTAATGACTTTTCTTCTGTAAACATCTGCATGAGCTTTCCTTTCAAAGGTCTTACAGGTTTGGAACGACATGAGAATGAGTAATTAACAACAGAATTTTCTGTTCTTGGCTGAACTATCCCTTTAAATAAACAACTTAATAATCTATTAAAAAGGAATGTTTAATACCTGTATGATTTTACACTGTGCCACATAGGAAGATGAAAGAATGGATAACTGAGCTGTATCTTCTGGACATTATTCAGCATGACACTAAAAAAGAGTATTATCTAGCTGTTGAGTTTACATCAGTTCTACTCTTTTTATTGCAGTACATTATGAGGTTGAATGAGTGTGCTAAATATTGTCCACTATGGTTTAGACAACTGTACAAATGGCTGTGCTCTGGTTAAAGGGTTAGTTCAGCCCAAAATTGAAATTATGTCATTAGTTACTCACCCTCATGTCGTTCCAAACTCATAAGACCTTCGTTCATCTTTGGAACACAAATGAAGATATTTTTGATGATATTAGAGAGCCATCTGACCCTCCATAGATTACAACTGAAATGATCCAAGATCCAGAAATGTAGCAAAAAACATAGGTAAAACAGTCCATGTGACATCACTGGATCAACATCAGTTTTGCAATGAATAATTCTTGCTCAAAGAAAACAATAATAATTTACACTACCATTCTTCTGCCTTGAGTTTCCGCAATTTAAGAGAGTATCACAACGCACCACATACGCAAGCTCTGAAATGGTGGAAGATGTCAGGGGAGAAGAATGGTTGAGTAAATTATGTTATTTTAGTTTTTTGTTCGCAAGTTGAGCCACTGATGTCACATAGACTGTTTTAGCAATGTTTTTACTGCGTTTCTGGATCTGGGATCATTTCATTAAATTGTGCTCTGAGGAAGAACAAAGGTCTTCTGGGTTTGGAACAACATGAGGGTGAGTAATTAATGACAGAATTTTCATTTTAGGGTGAACTAACCCTTTAAGTGCATTCCAATTACATCTAGCCTACCGATCCAAAAATTGTTACACTTAAGAACATTTATAGAAATCAGATGCAAAAGCCTCTAAAAGCCATCTTGGTCAAAAACGGGAATGATACTGAGTGAATGCTCTCCACACATTGTATATGTTTATCAAGTACTTTCACTTCAAATGTGAAAAAACACCAGCCTCAACCCATTCGGAAGTACAAATACTTTCACAAAAACCTATACATAGTAGCCAGAAAGAAATGCCAATTTAAAAGAAAAAAACGTACTTGAAAGCTTTTGGATCTGAACTCTTTTTTTTTTTTCTGTGCAGCATTATATACTTCTACCCTTCATAAAAAGTATTAAATCTGACACTGACATCCCCATCAAGGGCTTGAGAACCCAAAGTTTTATCCCTAATTATGGAGGACTGGAAAACGATTTAGGGAATCTTGTAAATCAAGCATGTAAATAAAACACACATTGGAATCCAGTTGCAGGGCTTGCCGCGGTCGCCCACCAGTGTGTTTGTGAAACACTCTGGCAGAGATCCTGATCAACCCTAATTAAAACCAAATGAGAGAGATGGAGAGTGAGAAAAAACAAGAAGAGAAAGTGAACATCATTAAAATACTATCCAACACAATTACCAGCAGATTCAAAACAGATGACTCAATCATGTTTTTGTCTTACCAGATCAACCAGATTCATTTCTACACATTATTTTTTTGTTTACACAGGCTCTCTAACTGCTTCCCGTCTGATTATGATAAAAGTGAATGAAAACTGTAAGTCATCAATGATACTGTTGTGATGTAACAGTGACTCTGTATATCAACATAAGGCATAATGAAGTTCGCATGAATACTAGCTTAGGAACCTTTGTTTTTTTTTAAAACTCCTTTGATCCCCAGAAAGCTTTTTAGAAGTTTTCTTAACATTAAAAAAATGTCATTTTAATACGGTAAAATTGACTTTATCAGTTTTTCTCAATAAAGTGAAATTGCTGCCAACCAAACAGTAGAAGATGCTCATTCACTGCTATCAGATCTAAAGTGTTTAATAACAGCGTTTAGTTTCGTGGGGATCTTTTCGCCACACTGGCAATTAGTCTTAATTGGTAATTGAAAAACTAAACTCTAGGGTTTACTTCCACGTGCTGTCAGTTTGCTGCCTGACAGGAAATTGAAGGGAGATTTTCCACAGCCTCCTGACCAGACCCTGCACGAGATGCACGAGAAGTTATACAATTAAATATGTCATTATAGTATGAATGAAACCTAAAATGGATTTCGTATCAAGAAATTAAAATTGTAAAAATTAAAATTAAAATTTACAAGCTTTAAAATTGTAGCTCATGAATTAAAGTATCTTGACTCAGTCAAGTTGCTCTTGCAGTTAAAGAATGCACATAATATAACTTAAAAGGGCAAATTATAATATTTAAAAGCTTGTGGTTGGTAAATATTTCTCTTAATGCTTTTGAAAGAAGTCTCTTTTATGCACACCATACATGGCTTCATTTATTTGATCAAAAATACAGTAAAATCTGTAATATTGTGAAATACCATTACAGTTTTATTTTAATGTACATACATTTTCAGCATTATTATTCAAATTTTGAGTCTCACATGATCTTTCAGAAATCATTCTTAAATCTGAATCTGTTGCATTCCTTGTATTTGTTGATGTTGAAGACTTTTGTGGATACCATTATTCATTTTTTGTCAGAACAGCAAAAGAACAGCATTTATTTTATTTTTTTATATAAATCTTTTAAATATCTGGTTACACTTAATTTTACAGTCTAATTATACTGTTAATTATTGAGTATTATTAATGAACTGCATATACGTAATGTATGGTAAGGGTAAGGATGACGGTTTGGTTTACTCGCATGTAATTATGAATAATTTATCGTAAATATGTAACATGTACCAGTGACACCGTAATATAAAATATCCATATTTGGATAAAAATGACACTTTTGATCAACTGAATGCATCCTTGCTGAATAAAAGTATTAATTTATGTAAAGTAGTATTTATTTTGTGCAAAACAAGGTAATATACAAAATACTAAAAGCAATATAAAATCTACTAGAGACATTGGAAACAATTGTGGTTTATTTAATTTGGTCATTTTCCAGGTTCTGCTTGTTAATAACTTTCCATAATGTGATCATTTGCTGTCAATGCGTTTTTCAAAACAAACTCAGCGAAGTGATAATATGCTATTTTTCCCAGAGTCCCTTTGGTAAAAGCGAGGTTGTTTGGTCCAGTTGGGTCTGTAATTAAGCGTGTAAATCATTGGACATTTTTTTACCTGCAGCAGGGGGCTGATTGTATTGAATATACAGATGAGTTATGATAAGGCAGTACAATAGCAGGCCTGTTTCTGGTCTTTATGAATGAGTCCACTTAATCAGCCTGGGGAGGAAGGTGCAAAGCCTCTGGGACAGATGTATAATATCACTACTTCCTTCCATAAGCCTGTGCCGCAGATTTATGGTGTGGCTACTTTGTTAGAAAAACTCTCTCATGCCGTCTTCCGCCCCAACCTGTTTTCCTTCTCCTGGAGTTTTAGTGTAGTGTTGTTTCCTTCACTCGGGGAAAGAGGGAGTTGCCATTAAAGCAACAGAGAAGAAAAGAAAAGGCGAAGTTGGTTTGGTGCACTCAGTATTTTTTGGTTTATGTTGTACTGGCATGTAAAGCATCATCTGGACTCATCAGGTGCGGTGGATGCAGCATCACACACAAGCAAATGCTTTCAGCTACTGATGCTGTAGTAAAAATACAGTTACAGAGATAAAGTGAGCAGTCATGGAGGCGAACATTAGGTAACCCGCTCAGTGTAAAAATACATTTTATTAGGCTTCTATACAATAACAAAATGTAAATGTGGGAGAAAGATGAGGAAAAATTTCATAATTATACAAAATTATCATAATAATAGGCCTAAGTAATAAGCAATATATACTATATGCTATAATTATAAATAAAGCATGTTATAATAATAGTAATAATAATAATATTCATATGTAACCAATAATCAAATATAAATAAGTTCTATTAATTTATAAATGATTACAAATGATCTGTAATAATAATAATAATAATAATAATACATTTATACATACATGCATTCATACATACCTTATAATAAAAGAACTATAATATATAAACTATAATAATAATAATATATTACAATTTAAACACAATAATAATTATATAAACAATAGATGTAATCTTTTATTACAGTCAAAAACCAGCAAACCCACATAATATCTATATCTATTATTATTATTATTATTATTATTATTAATATCGTACATAATCTAAATTATGATAAATATCAGATCAATAGTAATAATACTAATAATAATACTAATAATGTGTCAATTGTAATAATACATATAAATAATAATAATAATATTCTATAATTATAACAACAAATAATAATAATAATAATAATGCTATAAAAGATTTATAATATATAATCTAATGTTATAGTCCAAAACCAGCAAACCCACATAAGATGATTAATACTAATAATAATACCATGTTCTCTAAATGTTAATGAAATAAAAACAAAAAAATAATAATATGTGAATTATAATGATACATTTGTGGTCAATACCACTACTAATACTCATATCATGGTCTATAAAATCCAGATATAAAATAAAGTCTTTGACTAAATTAAATAAGTGCCATCACATCCATTGAAATGGAATCTCACTTCTGATGCCTTTGACTTTTATTATAAAAAAAATGACTGACCTGTTTATTCTCCAAATTATTCATTAATCTAACTACTTCAGATACACAAGATCCAAAATGGAGAGAGATTAAAATGTTTTAGTATATTTCCTCCAAGATAGAGCATTTATAGTTTGACCTCAAATCTGTGTACTTGAGAGTGATCAGTAATCAACCGTGACAAAGAGCAACATCACTGCTGACTCAAGGTGAGGAAATGACAGGTCAGACAGGTCTGTGTGGGGAGGTCTCCTCCTCTGGGAATGAGACTGAGCAGCCAGAGAATGCTGGGATTGTTTGCTCTGATGATTTCTGGGTCTGAACTGCTCCAGTAGGCATTATCTACCTCTCCAAGAGGCGATTTGGAAAACGTCCATCAAGAAAAGGAGAGGTTTCTTTGAGGACAGACCACTAGAGAAATATATTTTAAATATTTTGAATATTGTTCAGACTGGGTCAGTGTATCTCATGAGGTCAGGGGAGCAAATTTTTCAATTCTTGATCATCACGTTCATTTTCAGGGCTGATGCATGTTCAAAAAAGGTCTGCCTGTTTCATCTCCAGCATTCATCAACTCATCAATTCATCACATTTTATGTTTTAACATTTTATTTGAATATATTTTATTTCTTTTTTTAAGGCCAAGCTGAAGAAGCTACAGTATATCCCAAACAAGTTGACTGAAGTTGTAAAACCATCATCATTTAATGTCTGCGTGTCTTTCCATACCCTCGTGATGTCATCTAACCTGTGTTCATGTCCACTGTGTTGTGTTTGGGTGAACTTAAACTACACTACAGTTTGGTTACTATATTTTTGAGTCAGTGATATTTACACTTATTGATACTTACATTTTTAAATCTGGACACTGATGTCCTTTCCTTTCTTTTTAATCAATTTAGAAATGTATTTATTGCATTACTAATTTAAATTTTAAAAAAAAAAACTCTGAAATTTATTTAAATATTTAATTATTTAAAATATTTGAAACTATATTAATAAGCAAATTCTGCATAAGAAATGAAGACTTTCCAGATGTTTAATATATGTGGTCTAAAATAAATAAATGAATAAATAAATAAATAAATAAAGGTCATAAAGAAGTCTTACACCCCATGATTATAATAACTCCATACCTTTTCATATCCATAATAAAAATAAAAAAAATGGTATATTATCTGTACAAGTCTAAACATGAGACCATAACCCTTGTGGCCATCATTATAATAACTCTTTTCATTTTTTACATGATAACTGTATTCATCCCCCTCTGAGATTTTCAACACAAGAGCTTCAGAAAGCAAAATAATGATTACTAAGAAGGAGCTATACATAAGGGGTGTCTTTTTCAAAGGTAATGGCTGGAGGAGAGATCAAACCGCAATTCCAGCCAACCCTAGTTTAACCGAACCCCCACCCCATTCTCTCTCTCTCTCCCTGACTGTCTCCTTCTTAATGGCCTCCAGATGTGGAGGTTGATGGGGGTGAGCTGTCCGTCCGTGGGGAGGCTCTGTCAGTGGGCTGCAGGGTGCAGAGGGACGTGGAGGTGGGGTGGATGTATGATCAGGGCCGCTGGGGCTCAGGTCAGAGTTAGACGACATCTGGAAGCACTTGGGGTCAGCGAGCCCAGGCTGTGAAAGGTAAGATGGACGCCCAGGCAGGGGGGTGGGGGGACAGAGGAGACAACATGAAAGTTGTTTTTTCTTTCTCTTCTAGTTGCTTCCTCAAACAACTCTCCTAGGGACGTGAGCAAAGCTTTTTCATTATTTATAGAATCAAAAGTGTGAACAAACATATATGAGCGTAGTAGCCCACCTGAGAACATTGCGGGATAAAACGTACGCACGTTTTAGAGTCATAAATTAATTCTGAGGTGTTTGGTTGATGTTGGCGTGAGGACAGTAGCGATTCCTTCCAGCTTTCTGCATGTGTTGTTAAAGTTCCTCCAACCAGAGACTCACTTTGTTAAGAAACCTTCAAGGCCCATCGACCTTGATATAAATGGTTCAAAGAGGGTTGTGTCAAGCTGTCGAAATAATAGGAAATGGCTCCCTCTCTAAAGTGAACATCCCGTATATTGCAGGTCCTCAGAGGATGGCTGTATTTGGAAAGGGTTTGACTCATGAACTGCTTGGATCATAAAGATTCCGCTGGTAATTGAATGGAACGAGCTCAGCTTGTGGGGAGAAGCCACATGAAAGGGATATACAATTGTAATAATGAGTGGAATTTTAACATAGATGCATTATTTAGGAAAAAGCTCAAACTGGGATCGTTGAGAAACACGCTTCTTGTCCATCAACGTTAACTTGGGAGAGGTCAGCCAATCAGGAACATGCACAGATCTCTTCTGGGCTTATTGAATGCAAAGAGGCTGCTGCCAAATAGTGACAATTTATTTAATGTAAAACTACTTTATCATCTGTTTTTAACAGCTGAAATGACAAAGTGTTCAAACTCATCTGACTGAAGCTGTTCTACTGCCTGCAAAGATTCATTTGGAGACCTTTCAATCACTTATTTGTTTAATCTAAATAAACAATAATAATAAAAAATTAAATGAAATCAATTGTTTTAACACTACATGTAAATTCAGGTATTATATACTTGGAGTATTAAAACAATTGATTTCATTATATATATATATATATATATATATATATATATACGTGAAGTTTTTAACAATTCTCAAAAATCATGTTTTTTAATTGTGCATTACAATTAATCTCAATCAAGCTGCAGCTTTTTTTTTTACTAGGTATAAAATAACACAATAAAAACATGATAACATAATTAAAAAACATGATTTTTGTCAATTCAAATAAAAAAAAGTAACATGTTTTTGCAAATAAACTATATATATATATATATACATACTGTATGCTTTTAAAAGATTTAGGGTCTGTTAGATTCTGTCTTATGATTATAAAGCCATTTATATATTCAAAAACAATTTTTAATTGTAATATTTTTTGTGGAAACCGTTGCATGTTTCTTGTGGGATTTTTGCTGAATGCTAAGTTCAAAAGAGTTGCATTCATTTAAATATATACATATTTTGTAACATTATGAATGTATTCACTGTCACTTTTGTTCTATGTATTGTGTCCTCGTTGAATAAAAGTATTATGTTCGTAATTAATAAAATCTTACTGACCCCAAACTTTTGAACAGTACTGTAGGTAAAGGTAGTCTAAGTGTAAAAAGCACAATAATATTGGCCATAAAAACCCTCTAAGATTAACCCATGACCAATATACAGCCTATATTTTTAAATTTGTCAAAAGCAAGTATTCCAGTGCAATAGCATCTAATAATGTCATCAATGCATGTGTGAGAATCTCGTTTTATCCCACGAAACATGATGTCAACACATTGTTGGGCCATATTTGAAGAGTTACATTACAGTGATGACAGCCGACCGATTTCTTCCACGGAGCTGAAAGACAGATGAAAAGAAAAACAACTCACCGGCTCACCCCCTTCCTCCAATTGACTGTCTCTGAGGTCGCTCGAGGTCACATGTAATCAGCAGACCACGGGAGCCATCAGGTATATAAACAGGCCAGTGTCAGCCGTTTAAAAACAGCCCGCGGCCACTTAAACTCAAACGATCGCTTCCTGTGCCATAAACAGACTGTTTTGAAAGTAAACATTCCTGTTCAACAAAAATTTAACAGCGCCGGGCCTGAAGACTGCTTAAAGGAATCAAAGTTCACCACGCCACACCAAAGACTCCATCATCGGGTAGTAAAATGCGCCAAACGCTCCTGTCAGCTGATTTTTGAAAACCTTTTCAAATCCAAAGCAAATACACAAGCACTTTAATGGAACGATAGCTGGCAGGGGAAGAACAACAGCGCTGGAAGTGTTTGGATCTCATTGTAAATGGCCAGTTTGATTAGCTAAATTTTGTCGTTTCCTTGCTTTGCCTTGTATATCTTAGAGAGTGGGGTGGAAAACAGGTGGAGAGGAAAAGAGCAGCAGGAATTTTTGCGAAGCTTTCTGCTGTTTCTCACGAAGCCCCAAGGAGTCCCGACAGAGTTTTTTTTACACTTTAAAGGTAAATGTTCACACAGAGAGGAGGAATGAGTAACAAGCGTCTATGGGAGCCTACAAACACACTTTGAGAAGTTTAGCTTTGGAAAAGCACTTCCGCACCAGCGTCTCTAACTCTCACTACTCGTGCGTTTCTGAATGATTTCACCTGCCTTTTATTGCGTAATGGTGTAAATTAAAAGGGAGTACGTTTTTTGTTTGGTTTAATTCTAAAACACGTCCTCCACAGCTATAAGTACATGATGTAATGGGGTTTAATATCTGAACTGTTGCCAGTGACAGAACAAACCAGAGAATAATGGCAGGCTATATATTCAATAATGAGCACAGTTGTGATGAACAGCATTGGTCAAACTGCTGCAGGCCAGAAAGACGTTCGAGGACACTCTAACCCTGAAACGCAATGCTGTTACACTGCTTGGACATCTTTATTGCAAAGGAATATTACATGTTTAGATATATTTAGACAATATAAAAGGGTAAAATCAACTAGGCTCCAAATTCATTGCTTACATACATGGCTAGAGTTCTGTATATGCCAAAGTGAACAAATAACCCTGGCGTGTTTTAAGCTGAAAACAGCGAGGGGGTCATTTTAGAGTACGGTAACAAGGAAGCAGGATTTCACCCGGTTCCAAATAATCAAAATATCCAAATCCCAATTTGTGGCCTCAGTGCATATTCATGAGTTCCAAGGAGAAATCAAGGGGAACTCCTAAAAACTTCCCAGATGTCCACAAGATTGTAGTGTATGGATTCCACAGAGGTCATCAAATCCCTGTGGTCAGCAACGGTCTCGAGAAAGCAATCTATAGTAAGCCACGGTCTTCAAACGGGATGACCACACTCATGCTGCCACAGTGAGTGTGAACAGAGAAAGTTTCCATTTTGCGCTTTCCAAAACTCAATTTTCCCACATGTCATTTTCCCACATGCCAAGAACATGACAGCCTTATGTAAATCATTGGTTTAGGAAAGCTCTGTACCTTGAAGAAATCCTCCTTCGCTTCTTTTTCTCGATGGATAAGAGTAAAACACATATAAGAAGTCAGAAAACAACAATTATGTCAATAGTATGAGGCCGGTTTTGTCGGGACATCGGGATTGTTCTCTGACGCGAGTCTCTGACAGCCCTGCTGTCCGCTTCAGTTGACGGTGGGTACCTGGTTCAGGCTGTATTCTTTGGCTTTCAATCTCAGGTTGGCGATACTGTTGGCCATATTCATGCCCTGGGGTGTGTTGTTGGCAGCGCATGATGGAGAATAAGTTGCCATGGCGCTGTTGGGAAGGGTTAAGTAGTCAGAATGAGAATGATTTTGTATTTTCCTAAATAATAATAATTGAATGAAACACACGCTTTGTCTGTATTGTGTACTCTTTATGTTTGTTGTGAAAATAAAGTACTGTTCTGGGGGTTTTATAACTTTGTGTGCATGAACAGCATTGGTGGCACCGAATTACTGATATCAAGAAAATAATGAAATATTTTTTAAAGAATTACTTTAATCCTTTCAATAATTTTGACTATGAAAATGTTTCCAGTAACAAAAATACCACTGATATAATTTCTGCAAGCGGAGTTTGCACAACTCTAACAATATGCAATACATTTTTATTAACGTTTTGTTCATTAGTTTGTTCATGCATGTCAAATAAATAATATTAACAGATACAACTTTTGGTTTTATAAAATGATGAAATTAACTAACATTAATTATGCATTATAAATATTTTTCATTGCTTGTTCTTGTTGACCAATGTCAATGAATAGAACTTCATTGTAAAGTGTTACCATTTAATCTAAATCATGCATTCCCTGGTAATTGAACCTTTGACCTTAAAGCTGTTTAACAACACAACATTATATTCATGCCGCACACGCTATCAATAATTTGTAAATAACCCAGATTATACCTTCTTCACAATAATGTCCACACCAACAGAAAACAGCAGTATTGGTATTGGTAATGCATGCAGAGTCCTAAAATATTTGGTGACATCTAACCTGTAGGATGGTGAGCTGCCCCAGGACAGGTAGTCATTGGGTCTGGGAGCGGGTCGTGGGACAATGGGCTGCTCTATGGCTGTTACTTCTCCTGAGAAAGACTTGAGCAATGAGGCATTTTTACTGGCCAGCATTGCACGCTCATTTCGCCGAAACTTAGCCCGCCGATTTTGAAACCACACCTAGAAGATTATGAAAGGTGCTCAGTTTGGCATATATAGTTTGTATGCCTTATAAAGTTCAGGTATGCGTCACTTCTCCATCCACATGAATAGAACATTTCAGGAGAAAGCGATAAAATATCTAACCTGCACTCGAGCTTCAGTAAGGTTGACCCGGCGTGCTAAGTCTTCCCTGACAAAAGCATCGGGGTAGTGCGTCCTCTCAAACACTCTCTCTAAGGCCTGCAGTTGGCTGCTGTTGAACGTGGTCCTATTCCGCCTCTGTTTACGCTTTTTCTTCTCCTCTGAGTTGAGTTGCTCATCTAAGGGGACAAACACCAGCACACACACGTATAAGGATGGCATGAATATCCCCATTATAGTAGGTCTGTACTCATAAAAACAGACTCACAGCCTGGAAAAAGTATATTAGACTCATATGGTTACGGTTAAGTCAAACTAGTGAAATAGTGTTTGTTATGGAAAGAGATTAAAACATTTTAAGAAAGCAATGGATGTTTATAACTAATGGGACAATCTGCTCAAAGAGATACGGAGAGTTAATGCATATTTTCTAGTCGTGAACCTTTTTAAAACAGGATCAATTAGAATTGAAGCTTAAGGAGTGTAGAAGAAGGACAACTGATGCTTATTTTCTCATTTTCTCTAGTTTTAAACATCAACACACAAGCTTTGGGTGAAACCGGCCTGCCATAATATTCAGTTTGAGGTCAATATGACCCCAGGACCTTCTTCAAATTGTGGGGGGGAAATACTAGTTTCTTTATTACTTTTATTACTTTTTTATACTGATATTTCACAACTTTTCTTCATGCTCATCTAAGATCTTTTTAGAATTTTAACTTGATGATTCTGATGCTTTTTATAAGCCCTGCGAAGGATATTTGGCCTAATGTAAGTTAAAGGAAAATGTTATCAAATAAAGTTATTGCTACATCTTGTAGTCTTATACCTTAATATCACCAGAAGCTGTAAACAGTCAAATAAGAAATAATACGGAATTACATTACCTAACGCATCAGCCAAAATGTACTATAAAATAATACAACATTTATCAGTTTTCAACTTCTACTTTCTTTATAAAAAATGTTCTTGTCCTTTCTGGTAGTAAAATGCCAATTCTAACATCCAAGCCTTTTTTGATCCGGGGAAAAGCAGATCGTTGCAGACTCACTTCTATTTGGATAAATCAATCAGTTCTTAAATCGCTCCATAAAACTTCCCAGAGAGGGAGAAAATACCCCAGTGACGAATTGATTCGCCCCAATTCCTCTAAGGCCGTAAAGTCAAAACAAAGTTGAAAGAAGAGGTTATCAATTCCGGGCCCTGATCATGAACAGCTCTACATGTCATAGCTGTGTGCTTAGTGAAACTCTCTCAACTTTATCGTCTTATGCACGACATTCATCTTAATAGCCTAAGTCTTTTATCTTAAATGAGTAGATCTGAAGTCACATCTAAAATGTTGAGTAAATTGTTTACAAAATAATAATAAAAAATGTTTACATGCTGTCGGCCTACAAGCCTCGCACGACTCCTAAATCGTGTTGCTAGAACTCGTTTTATTTCCCCCCTCGAGGAAGGCTACGGAAAACACGCGCCACTCTTACATTATTTATTTATTTGGTTGCTTATTAAAATTAAATTTCGTGGTAATCTTAATGGCTAGGTTAATTAAAAAAATATGCATGTGAAAAAAAAAAATAAAGCCTAGACGAATAGGCCTAGTTTCGCAAAACAAGTCTGTAATGGTGGCGTATAAGAGGCTTGTGTTTACAATCATTTTCGTTATGTTTCAAATGGATATTTTTGGATATGATGACTAACAATATACAAGTTTATTCTAGTAAATTATAGGCTGTTTTTATTATTGAAAATACGGTCTATTTTTAATATCTATTCACGATTTGAAATGGCCACATTTAAGTGACTCATTCATAAAATAATTAATTCAATGTACATCTGGACTACGTCTTTAAATCTTTAAATAATCATAGAATATTAAAACGATCTAGGGCCTATTTCTTATAATGAATACACGTTTTATAAATCAACGTTTTGTTGGCTTCACTGAGAAGAAAATAATAAAAAAATAGAAAACGGGCCTACCATCAAAATAAGAGGTCCACATGCTTGAGAGACCGCAGACTTACAGTCTGAAAGGTTTGCAAAATGATCACTTTTTAAACATTTATTTTATTCTAACAACGCTTTAGCAAAAATGGAAACTGTATTAGCTATAGCCTAGTCAACTATTATTTTTACGTGTTGTTTAAATAAATAGAGGTACAGTTCGTGACTAGGCAACAGTTTTACACACTATAATTAATTAATTAATAATTAAACGCATATGGAGTAGACTAAATGATGCAGAACGGCTATGTGTGCATGATCAGCAGCCTTCAGGAGACTTTACTGAAGTCTGTCATTGTCACACATCTGCTAACGTGACAGTTTTCTGTGCGTAACACTTTAACGTGTTTGCGTCTACATGTATATGCCCGCCAATTAAAGATCATTAGAATCTACAATTTAATTGCATTTATTGTTTTGTTTTTTTGTATTTGGGAAAACCCTAAACATAACTTTCCTGTAAGTTACGAGTCAAGTTGAGTAGCCTAATAGTTTCTGATACTTAAATGCTACGAATGTTTTGCGCCGCTACAAGAGTACACAGGACACACGAGGATGATGTTTTGCTGATGGACTTACTCTCCTGCTGTGTCGTGTCGCTGCCGCTGGTCAGCCCCGGAGACTCCAGCAAACTCCTGCCCGCCTCTGCTGCGCTCTCCTCCGCTTGCGCTCCCACCATCTCCCGCGCCTCCTCCAGATCCAGCAGGTGGCTCACGGAAAAGTTTTTCTTCGCCTGTAAATGATCCTGATTCGCGGTGATCGAACTCTCCAGTCGGTTAGTTAGCGTGGCTTGTCTGTCCATTACATGAGCATAGCTGGAAGTCATGACGCAAACTGACGAAACCCAAGATATCCTTTACCTATAACCAACATGGGTTACGTCTGGACCATAAACAATCACTCTGTGCTCGAGAAATAGATCGATTTTGATTTCTTCATCCGTAGTTCAGACAGTGTCTTGTGGATCCAAACAATTCGCGTTCTTTTACTGGACTTTATGGAAAAAAGGCATCACCGAAACACATCTCCAGTTCAAGAACTCCAAAGTCTCCAAAGTTTTTTACCCGATGACTCCCTCTTAGTTTCTGTAACAGAGACTGAGGGAATGAGCAAGCTGGCGAGAAAGGGTTGATGGCACAGATGAACGACTTACGCCCAATAGTAGGAGGTCAGACGAGCTTCTCTCCGCTTCTTTCTCCGGTCCTTCAAACGACGCACACTGGCGCTGAGGGGGGAGCCTGAGAGCAAAATACACGAGCATTTGAAGCCCTGGGGAGGTATGATAGACATACAAGAAGCCCTAATTACGTGGCAGTGTTTTTTGTCAGCGTTTCTAGTATTTAACGAAGTCATATCTCTTTCTCCACCCCCAACATCCCACTGAAATACTCAATAATGAATGAGTCAGTGTGACAGGATGATAGTTTTCCTTTGTCTTGATTTATCAAGTTATTCAGAAATACATAAAAATGCAATTAATAGCATACAGAAACAAACTTTAATACAGCTATTACATGAACATAATTGCAGCAATTTTCTAATCAAAATTATGTTGTTGCATTTTTGTAGTGAGCCATTTTGTTGTAATATGACAAGAAAACAAAGACCTAATGATTTCATAATAATAATAATAATAATAATAATAAGATTAGGCCTATAAAATACATATATTATTAACATATTTAATTATTATTTTAAAATTTCAAACATATTTGTAGCCTGAACAGCTTAAGGCTATGTCTCTTTGCAATGAGGCAAATTATTACTCTTTTTATTTCCCTGCTGAATAAAATAGTTACCCTAAATTATACGCTGTGATCTTCTAGACAAGTTTGAGTAAAGAGTACAACGATCTTGCGAAGCTTAGGCTAACATCATATTAACACGAGCACTCAAAACGATCAAACACTGGCACAGGTATTGGATAGTATGAGTAGGCCTATATCGTGCGTCCTGTGTTGGTGTCAGTCCATGATGTGACACTAAAATGTTGTTCTTTTTTAAATTGGTTTACAGACGACGTCGAAGCATTGCGTGCGCTTTTAAAGAGTCTCTCGACAGGAGGGGATCGAGCTCTGCATGTGTCGCAATGACATGAGTTCAGGCTCCAAGTTGCCTTCGTCAGCCTCCTAGGTCTGGGAAAAGAACACTTGATGCCATCAAAGGGGCGCAGATTGAATCCAGATGTGGAGTGCCTCTCTCTCTCGTGCATTTAATTAAGGAGCTTGGATTGAGGAGATCTTTCTTCATCATTAGTTTTCCCCCAAGATCCCATTTCTCCCTCGAAGCCCAGCTCGCTGCCCTGTGCCAGCGCGCAGCTTTGCCTTTATTATTATTATTTTACTCTGCCCATAAATCGCCACATATCGAAACCTTGAATCTTTGTGAAGAATGAAAGTTCTTGCCTCTTTAAGGAACGCAAAACTAGGCCCATGGATAGTAGGAAGTTTTTTTAATCAGCCTCCGTTAATGTCTTTATAAGCAAAACTTAAGAGCAGGCTAATCAGAATATGAGGAAAAAATACATTTATGCACTAAAACAAAATTACAGTAATACAAATTCAACGTCTATAGCAACCTTTATATTTTGTCCTGAAAAGTAGCCTATAATAAAAATGTAAAATGAACTGGATAAAGTAAAAATAATGGCTTATCTACCCTGGAACGATATTAAAACATAAAACGTTTGCATTGGAAAAAATGACAACGGTCATTTAGTCATAAATGCACTGTATTAAAATGTGGTTGGTTTTATTTTGAGGACATAAGTTGACTTTTATTATTGGGAAGGTGCAAGAAAGGTCATGAGGCAATGATCACCCACAAAAAAGATTTGACTAAACTTAGACGATCATTACACTCCTTTCATCCGCGTTATGGAAAACAAGGCAAAAAGGATATATTTGTGTTCTGTCATTAGTTCTACGTTTTGGTAAGTCGTCAACCGCATTATAAACCAGAATAATAATAAATCGCATAGCCTATTAGAAAAAAGCACCATTAACGCAGATTAATTAACGATATATTTTTTATAATAGGATTAACACAGACTTTTATTTTGTACTTATACTAAACTGCAGATATAAGCCTACCGTCTATTGATATATTTACAATAACAGACAGACAGATTGTAAATTAATTAATGGAACTAGTCTACATTATTATTGCCTCAAGAATATATAAATAAAAACTTTTCGCAACATGCATTTCAGAATACGAAGTTTGCTTCGAATAATAGGACAATTAAATTTAAAGTTAGCGATTAGGAATTAGGAAATATATTTTTTAAATAAATACATTTAGTTTATTTAATCACAATGCATAGGCTAAGTAACGTAGGCCTATGCAAGTAAATCAGCACAGCAGCATTTGTATAATATTAGAAAAAAAAAATGTAATTCACTTTTTAAAATGTATCTTTCTTCCCCCAGTGTAACCTACTTACAACACGGAGGACAGCACGTCTCATGTAAGCAACTCCGTTTTGATGCAGCTGTGCACGGATCATTTCTCAAATGGATATCACATCTCCATATAGGGATCAATTGGCGGATCATTAGGTTAATTATTCTAACTAGATCGAGGATCCTCTTGTAATTGTTGCTCGTGCCGATCTCTTCATAATAATACTGCCTCAATGGACCTCAGTGTGCATTAAAAACATACACACCTTACACAACATTTATTTTTCAGCGGCGGGACATGTTCTCATAACATATATCACGTTACCAATGTTTGTCTAACGCGCACAGCAAGGAAAGAAACAAGGGCCTGAGAACGAACAGTTAGGTTTATCTTATAAACAGAATAGATGCACATGAAATTATCTGAACGTGCCTCACATAGAAGAAAAAACAAACTTTAGTAAAGCCTGCACGTGACTATAAAATCACTTAATTTGGAGTTCAGTTTTATAGTCTCCCTTTACAAATATTAACGATTTGAACTTTTTTTTAAGACATAGGCCTACAGTTAAAATTAAACGCTAAACATTTTATAAAAAGCAATTCAATGTAATAAATGCCATTTTACATTCTGCAGCTGTCCTGACTTTATTTCTCAACCTAATTTACAAGAAATAGCTAGATGTCTAACCTTCCCTTACACCGCGCGCAAAAAACATGTCCAGTAGTTATTAATGATTTATTGTAATCCAATTATTTTAACCCATTTCGTTTACATACTGTGTCAAAAGCTAGAATCTATAACTGATGCGTGGCCAGCGGCGTTAGTGCTCTGTATTTATCTCACAGTCTTTTACGTCTCATGTTACTCACTTTTTCAAGTTGGAGAGGAACCCCACTAAATTAAAAGCAGATCCAGACGAATGCTGCTCTAAGATGAACTACTGCTAAAACAGGCATGTAGTCTCATTTACACGTCTAAAAATCGCCTTCTTTATGAAGACGATATCTGAAATGATAATGCTTAATCCTCCTTTAAAAAGTTTATTTATACATGGAAAGAAGTACAGCACCTGCCTTGAAATATTTTCGGTTTTGTCAAAAAAGAAGACGAAAAAAAAAGATAATTCACGAGGATATGAATATATATTTCAAGTATAATCTTCTGACTGCTTTATTTACATTTGCAAACAGCATTTGACTCAATGAGACTAAAAAATAAAATGAAATAAAATGGATTAATAATACAGTTAATATATACAAATAATAAACAAATTAATTTAATAAAAAACAAATTAAATAAAATATTAAAAGGTAATAAATATTGAAAAGCACTTTAAACAAATGCTGAACACTGATGATAGAGGACCAATTATATATTTTAGCAAGACAACGCCTGATCAAATCCGAAACAATAAAACAGATCCCATATAGAGATTAGTTTTACTTGTATTTTCCTGTTCTTTTACCTCACTGCAATGCAGAGCGATTTGGCCAACATTCCTGACTGAAACACATACAACAATGGTAATTTCCTTCAAATTATCCCCTCGGTTGTCTTAATTCATAATATATTGATCGTCTTGGCTTGAACAGCAGCATTTAAGCACCACCTCTTCACATTCCAGAAACCTCAAGGGACTTAAAGCTGTTTGGAAATTAGGCTCATTCTTATATTAACCCTCTGACCCTGCCGGCTGACGGGCTGAGGCTGTGAAGAAGAAGGCCAGAGTGGCTAATTGATGGCCATCGCTGAGGGGAGAGAGCATGAAAAGATAAACAAAATTAAGAGCAGTGATGAATATCACCTCTGAAGGAGCGAGAGGCCAGGAGAAGTAGTCATTTATTAATGGGAAGTGTTGGGCCATTAGCCCGGTTATTGAGTGATGGGCCAATGGCAGGCTCCTATAGCAGGTCCTCATGGAGATCTGCGATCGTAAGCAGCGATAGCCGTAGTGTTGGTCTGCATCAACTTTTCCCAAATGCAAATGTGAGTTGACTGTGCAGAGTGCGACGCTAATCCAATTTTCTCTCATTTGTCTATTAAATCCTGATTTTATCAGCAGGCCTGGTTCTGAAATCAGAGCCTGCTTTCCTCTGTCGGCCTTTGGATGGTTATGGCTTCAGGAGGAAACCATGTAATACAAGCAGAGATGTGGGACAGTTGATGTGGATGTGTGTATTTGGGAACGAAAACGCTTGAGTTTAAACTTTAAAAAAAAAGTCAGTTGACACCCAAGGTCTAGCTTTACAGAGCTGCCTATTAATATCTAATAAAGTTTCCTGAAAACAAAACGGCCATTAGTCACAATATGAGGAATTTCTCTGTGCTGGCACAAAAAGGGGCTCTGATAGGAAGCACATGTGCTGCAAAAGATGGCGGGGGCCCATCAATGAAAATATGATAATTGTGTTTCTAAGACTGAATATATTACTAGTACGTCAAGACAAAAGACAAGTTCAGGCCAAATCCATAAAGTCATATTTCTGTCCAAAACGATGCCTGAGGACAAATATCAAGTCAATTTGTAATGGCGTATTGAGATAGCAAATATAGGATATTGGCGAAGAAAGACTGCATTATTTCATTATTTGGGATTGACGAGATAAAAAAATTAAACTGTGAAAAACTACTTTAGTGGATAAGCTTTGCAGAAGTGCTAATAAAAGACGTGCAAAAGTGTGTGCTTGTTAGAAAGTTTCTTAAACAACGTTCAATTATCAATGCTGAAAACAGCTGTGCTGCTTGATATTTTAGGGTCAAGTCAAGTCAAGTCACTTTTATTTATATAGCGCTTTTAACAATACAGATTGTAGCAAAGCACTGAACATTATCAAATATAGGGCAAACCTTAATATGTTTTTCTTTGAACAATAGTATAGTATTTATTTAAAATAAAAATTAGTTACATTATAAATGTCTTTACTGCCACTTTTGATCAATTTCATTAAAGGGTTAGTTCTTAAATTTGCAAATTTTGTCATTAATTACCCATCTTCGTGTCGTTCCAAACCCATAAGACTTTCATTCATCTTCAGAACACAAATTAAGATATATTGGATGATATCAGATAGCCACCTGTCCCTCCATAGACAGCAATACAACTGAAATGATCCCAGATCCAGAAACGCGGTAAAAACACAAGTAAAAAAGTCCATGTGACATCAGTGGATCAACTTCAGTTTTGCGCCGATTCGAGACTACTTTTTTTTTGTGCATATAAATATATATAGATATATATATCTACGCGGAAGACGTAAGTCACGGGAGAAGAGTAAATTATGTTATTTTTGTTTTATTTGCGCAAAAAAAGTATTCTCATAGCATCGCAAAAAGTGAGGTTGATCCACCTGTCACATGGACTGATGTTTTTGCTGTTTCCGGATAATTTCAGTTGTATTGCTGTCTATGGAGGGACAGATGGCTTTCTGATATCATCAAAAATATCTTAATTTGTGTTTCAAAGATGAACGGAGGTCTTATGTGTATCGTGGGCTCGCGGTGGGAGCTCGCGCTCTCGCTTCCTTTGATCAGACACGGGCACGGCAGGCAGGACACGGAGGCAGAACTTGAATTAACAGTGGTTTTAATAAAACAAAGAACACAAAGGAAAATGCGGAGAGCTGTGCAGAGCTCATGCGTGCACGACGAAACTTCAACAACACATGACAGGAACTCAGAAAGACAGGACTTAAATACAAGACACTGATTACACAGACTCACGGCACCTGGGGAGACAATTACACACAAAGGACCAGGGCGGGGTTACAGAATGACAGGAGAACACGAGGGAGACTGAATGAAAACAAAAACACAGATCACGAAGACATGGAATGCCTGGGGGGCGTGACATTATGGGTTTGGAACGACACTAGAGTGAGTAATTAATGACTAAAATTTTATTTTTGGGTGAACTATCCCTTTAATCTTTGTTGAATAAAATCTTAAAAAGTAGCAAAAGTTACCTTATCGATAATTAACATTCGAACAGTATTGTACATATGAAGAGACTGTAAAGTTTAATAAAGTACAGAAACTACTGGTGGTGCATAGATCCAAAAATAGCTCAAAGATAAAAAACGAACCATAAAAAAAATAGGCCAAAACACATATGAATGTATAATCCATAGGCCACAAAGAGTGCAAAGTGTGCGAAACGTTTCCGAGCTTAAACCTTCATCAGGGCCATCACAGCATCACATTACTGACAGCCAACAGTTTACGTACTTTACGATATATTTGTGTTCTCTGGATATTCATATGAGCATTTTGGCCTATTTTTCATGTGCAGCTCGTATTTGTTTTTGGTCTTTGAACAGTATTGGACATAAAAGATTAAAATGCATTGTCATCAACAAACAGAATTTATTTTTTCATTATGGTTGGGGTTAAGATTGATTTAGTGAGCCACCTAAGTTCAACACACTATAACCCCTCAGAATAAACCTTTGAATCACAGCTAATGAACATTTGAGAGCACTTAATCAAAAGTAAACTTTGTTTATGAACAGGATATGTGTATTCCACCATTTGACTCTATAGGTTTATTTATACTGGGTGCACCAAACCTAAAGCACACAAATAAGAAATAAATCAGTGCGCTGGATGCAGCGAGTGTTGTTGAAGTTTCAGACACAAAGGCAGCTTGTCATTTCTCCTCCAGTGCTAGCTGGACTTCAGAGACTATCACCACACAAATTGGCAGCCAATTTTTCCATTGATATGATGAGATGTAAACGCTGGGGGGCCCGAGGCGAATGTAGCCATGGCAGCATAAAGGATTCAAGTAGGAAACAGGAAATTAGGTTTCAAAATATTTTAGATTTGCACAGGACATTCACAGAGGACAGCATAGATTGGAAGCTCAGTGTAGCTTTGTAGCCTTGGGAAAACCTCTTGATAGTAAAGCATTGAAAAGAACATAATCATGCATTCACACACATTTTTTATACTTTTTCATGTGAGTAATAAAATTTATCTAAAGCTGAGAGAGAAAGAAACTTGACATGATTTATGTAAAGGAAATTGCCAGGCAGAAATTCTCTGAGACAAGAAGTTAAAGAATATCAAGCCAGCTCCATGAGCACAGCAGCCCAAGTTCAGAGGTCCTTTAGCTTTGCCATATAAAAAGATCTAGCACTGCTCTGTCAGCAGAAAAGTTGAGATAAACAAAGACTTCAAGGAGGGCGAATAGGCAAAGTAAATGGATGTGCTTGCATATGTCTCTCCTATGTGTTACACTCCAAATGTCGGATTGGTAGACTTCACTAATCACTGTGTTTAAAGAGGTCACATGCTTTCTGGACAAACCCTGACCTTACTTTGGAGGATGTGCCCCTCTTCTTCACCACCAATGGGCTCCCTTATTTCTGTTCTGAAATTGTTCTTTAATTTCCAGTTGTGACCTTGCAGCTCTCCACATCTGAAGTGAGTTTGGTATGCTGAGACCCAGACCAGGGTGCAGGGCACTCTTTCCAACTCCTGGCCTAGGACTGATCACTGAGCATGAAAGACAGAAGGTTTAATGAATAGTGTGTGATATTTGTTGACTTAGGTAATGAAAAATTAAAGAAACAATTAAGCAATATCACTAAAGAGAGCTCCATAATAATACATAACGTCACAATTACCTATGAAAATGCATACAATTTAACCAAATCAAAATAAATAAATGGATTAGAAACACAAAGGAAAGAATTAAACACAAATTATTCTTCGGAACTTAATCCATAATATCTTTTTTTGAATGTCCAGGGCTCTATAGTTGCAAGTGTGATATAATAGCTATATATAAAGGTTCATTAAACACAATGTTAAACACAATTAGAGTTACCTACAAAAATAATCTTAAATGAAGCCAAAACAGAACTGCTGTTGTGGTATTTTGCTCCTGAATGAATCAGTGTTTTTGAACAAATTAGTTAAGTGAATGATTTGGTGGCTCACTAATAATAGATCTGTTTCTGAATCATTGTCAAGAAAAATCCTCACCGCTAATACAAAGACAGACCTCCTGTGATGCAGATTCAGAATCAGTTGGATCCATTTGCAATGCTTTATTCCAAAAAGTTAATTGGCAGAAAGTATAATCCCAGGCAAACTGGTGTATCAGAGACAATCCAATGGCATGGTCAACAAACAGGCAAAGATCAGTAAGGCAGGCGGCAGAGATCGTACATGGAAAGGAACAGTCCAGGGTCATACACATGAAAAACAACATGGAAGGAACGCTCAGAAATAACTCCAGGCAGCTAAGACTTCGCACCGAAACAGTCACAGTAAGGCCTACAAATAGGCAGGGCCAGCGCGGGAAGCGTGGGGGAAGCCGCCGAGGTGCGTGGGTAAAAGGGTCCAGGGGGGAACTAATATTCAGGTGAGGGTTCCCGCTGCTGGTGGTCAGAAAGAGCCACAGAGGTGCCCGTGGTGATAGAGCCCCTCCCATGCGAGCGGCTCCCGACGCGAGCCGCTCCACGGCGCCGAGGCCTTCCACAGGGTCGAGGGGCCGGTCTCGCCGGGGTTTCCTGGTGAAATGTTGCAATCAGCTGGGGATCGTAGATATTGTTAGAATTCACCCAGGATCTCTTCTCGGGACCGAAACCCTCCCAGTCGATGAGGTACTGAATAATCCTGCCTCGGCGCCGGGAATCCACGATCTGATTGATCTGGTAGATCTGTTTGTCCTCAGGTACAGGGGGAGGGATTTCTGCCGGGGCGACCCCGTCCTGGGTCCTCTCTCCTCCCTGGTCAGAAACGGGCTTGAACAGAGACACATGGAACGTAGGAGAGATGCGGTAAGTAGGAGGCAACTCGAGACGGAAAGAGACAGGTGTGATTTGTCTAATGACCTTAAAGGGACCCACGTACCTCGAAATTAATTTCTTGTTGGGGAGATGAAGCCAGAGATCTCTGGTGGACTCTTTGTGGGCTCCCCAGACCAAGGGAACAGCGGCGGCTGAAACCCCAGTACACACTGAAATCAGAGTCAACTTAGTGTAGGGTTTCCTGAGGGAGTTCTGCATACTCGGCCCACATCAGATACTCGCTCCAGTCCTGCTGATTACTATGGCAGTATGTGCGGAGAAACCTTGACAGCTCTTGATTAAGCCTTTCAACTTGGCCGTTGGACTGTGGATAGTACCCAGATGTCAGAATCACATTGATGTTCAGCTGGCTGCAGAATGCCTTCCAGACCCGGGAGGTGAACTGCGGAAAATGGTCTGACACGATGTCCTCCGGGAGGCCGTAGAACTGAAACACCAGATTCATAAGTGAATGAGGCGGAGGGTAACTTGGGCAGGGGAATGAGGCCGCAGGACTTGGAGAACCGGTCGATGATAGACAGAATGGTGGTGTGGTGGTTGGAGGGAGGCAGGTCCGTGATAAAGTCCACAGCGATGTGAGACCAGGGTCTTTGCGGAATGGGTAGGGGCTGAAGTAAGCCTGCCGGGTGTAGGTGGGAGGACTTGGACATATTGCAGGGGGAGCAGTTCTTGACAAACGTGGTGACGTCCTGGTTCAATGAAGCCCACCAGAACCGGTTGGCTACAAGCTCACAGGTGGCCAGGATACCCGGATGGCCTGCGCTAGGACTGTCGTGGATAATGTGAAGGACTCTTGTACGTAGAGCTGTGGGTAGGTATGTGCATTCCAGAGGACAATCAGGGTGGAGAGGGGGCGTTCCTCTGTGCCTTGCTGATCTCTGACACAATATCCCACTGAACGGGTGCCACCACCAGGGAGGGTGGGATGACAGAGGAGGGCTTGGATTTCTGGAGAGTGAGGTCAAACTGCCAGGATAAGGCATCAGCTTTCCCGTTCTTGGAGCCGGGCCGGTAGGTGATGATGAAATCGAAACGAGCGAAGAAGAGTGACCATCATGCTTGGCGAGAGTTTAGGAGTCTAGCCGTTCTTATATACTCCAAGTTGCGGTGATCGGTAAGGATCATGAAGGGTGAGCTGGCTCCCTCCAGCCAGTGCCTCCATTCTTCGAGTGCTGCCTTCATAGCGAGAAGTTCTCTGTCCCCCACATCATAGTGGCTCTCGGCCTATTTTAGTTTCCTGTAGAAGTAGGCGCAGGAGTGGAGCTTGGGTGGGCTGCCATGATGCTGCGACAGGATAGCGCCTAGGCCTGTGCTGGAGGTGTCGACTTCAACGATGAACTGCCGCTTGGGGTCCGGGTGATTTAATATGGGAGCAGATGTGAACCGAGCCTTAAGATCCAGAAATGCTTTTTCACACTCGGGAGACCAGGCAAGGCGGGAAGCGCCTCCACGGGTGAGGGAAGTTAGAGGTATGGCCACTTCGACCCCTGCTGCCAACTTGTGGTCGTCCATGGCCACCCCCTCAGCACTGATGATGTAGCCTAGGAAGCAGATGGTTGTGAGGTGGAATTCGCATTTTGAGAGCTTGGCATAGAGCTGGTGTTTAAGGAGTCTTTGGAGAACCAGGCAAACGTGTTGACTGTGGTCCTGGAGGGTCTCTGAGAAGATGAGAATGTCATCAATGCACACAATAATAAACCTGTTTAACATGTCCCGGAATACATCGTTGACCAATGCTTAGAACCCGGAAGGGCTGTTTGATAATCCAAACGGAATAACCAGATACTCGTAGTGCCCGGAAGTTGTGGAGAAAGCGGTCTTCCACTCATCGCCAGCTCGGATACGGATGAGGTAATAGGCGCACGTAGGTCAAGTTTAGTAAACAAGTGTGCTGTGCGCAGTTGTTCCAAAGATTGTGAGAGTGGGTAGATGCAGCCTCCGGGGGGCGTGGTGCCCGTAATGAGATCAATGGTACAGTCTGTAACTCTGTGGGGTGGTAACTGAGTGGCCTTGACTTCACTGAATGTGGTATGCAAGCCATGATAGGGTGACGGCAGGCCCACCAGGGTGGAGGGTTCCGCGGGTTCTGTGAAGATGGCGGGCTCCTTTGCGCTGGCGCAGAGGAGCAATGAGGTAAGCATGCGGCGAACCACTGTGTAAGTTCTTTCCAGGAGATGAGTGGGTCATGGGTAGTTAACCAAGGGAAGCCAAGGATGAGCGGGTGATGGGGTGCATGAATGACGTGGAACTGTATGGTTTCAGAATGCTGAGAGTCGAGGGTTAATGATAGTTCCACGGTCTTGTTGGTCACGTAGCCGTTCCCTAATGGTCTTCCGTCGAGGCCTGACACCATCCTCGGGGGAGAGCATGAAATCAAAGGGATATGATGGAGATTAGCAAACTTGTGGTCAATGAAGTTCCCCGCTGCCCCTGAATCCACAAACGTTTTTGTCTTGATACTCTTATCTTTGAGGGCGAGACATGCTTCAAGACACAAAGAGGATGACTGGGAAAAGTAGCTTACCCGGCGATTAACAGAACGTGGAGGTCAGGAGGGGCAGATGGCTCGGTAATGGCCGCCCTGGCCGCAGTATAAACAAAGACGGTTCCTCATACGCCTCTCACGCTACTCCTCTGTGAGGCGGGTGAAGCCGATCTGCATTGGTTCCTCTGTGGTGGCAGTGGCGTATGCGGGGAAGATCGGAGTGGAGCGGCGCCCTCTACAGGATCGGAGGAGATTATCAACTCTAATGGCAGTCTCCATGTATTCCTTAAACGTCTTCCCCTCGTCGCGGCAGGCGAGCTCAGACTGTAGCTCCTCTTTTAATCCTCGACGAAACAGTGATTTAAGAGGCTTGTGTTCCCAGCCCGTCTGTGCAGCCAGCGTACGGAATGAGAGAGTGTAATCAGCGGCGGTTGAGGCACCCTGGCGGAGGTTTAACAGTTCATCTTCAGCTTTGCGACCGTCCGCGGCATGATCAAACACTTCCTTAAACTGCTTAAGGATGTGATTTATGAGGGAAACGTCATGCTTTGTTCTTCCCAGAGCGCGGTGGCCCAACACAAAGCTTTGCCGGTGAGTAAAGAGCAAATGAAAGAGACCTTACTGTCATCCGTGCTGTAACACTGTGGCTGCTGGGGGAAGCAGATGGTGCACTGCAGTAGGAATCCCTTGTATTTCCCTGGGGAACCGTTGTACTTTCCCGGGAGATCCATTCGTGTAGGTGTCGGCGTCGGCATTAGCGTCAGCGAGGGTGCCAGCAGTGTGGCAATGGCGGCCACCGTGGGGGGGTTCAGCGAGTACCGATCTAGTCAACAGCGGTGGTGAGTGATTGCATGGAGCGCACAAGCTCCTTGATGATCCAATTGCTGATCGTGTGTGGCGAGCAGTGAGCCTTGAAGGGATACTTCCGCAACCATGCTGAATAAAGCCGCTGGATCCAATTGCGGCGAAGTCTTCTGTGATGCAGACTCAGTTGGATCCATTTGCAATGCTTTATTCCAAACAGGTAACAGGCAGGACGTATAATCCCAGGCAAACTGGTGCATCAGAGACAATCCAATGGCGTGGTCAACAAACAGGCAATGATCAGTAAGGCAGGCAGCAGACATCGTAGATGGAGAGGGTCATACACATGAAAAACAAAACGGAAGGAACACTCAGAAATAACTCCATAGGCAGCTAAGACTTCGCACCGAAACAGTCACAGCCAGGCCTATAAATAGGCAGGGCCAGCGCGGGAAGCGGCCGAGGTGCGTGGGTAAAAGGGTCCGGGGGGGAACTAATATTCAGGTGAGGGTTCCCGCTGCTGGCGGTCAGAGAGAGCCACAGAGGTGCCCGTGGTGACACTTCCTGTTTCCACTGTCCTGAATTAAGTGTTTATAAAAGGTGTTTGTTTAATGTGTGCCTTTTGGTTAATTACTTGCCTTAAAAGGGTGGTTGCTAACAAATGGCTAAATAGGATCGAGCACAGAGGTTGTTTGGGTTACTAAAAGTCATCATGCGGAACTCATCTACTCACTAGTTGGCTTACACAACCTTATGTGTCAAAGGAAGATAAAGAGGGGAAAAAAAATATATATATATATATATATGTGGCCCTGGACCACAAAACTAGTCGCTGGGGTATATTTGTAGCAATAGCCAAAAAAATACTATATGGGTCAAAATTGTAGATTTTTCTTTTTTGCCAAAAATCCTTAGGAAGTAAAGATCATGTTCCATGAAGGTATTTAGTCAATTTCTTACCGCAAATATATTAAAACTTAATTTTTGCTTTGATAAGATCTTAGTTTGGACAACTTTAAAGGTGAATTTCTCAGCATTTAGATTTTTCTGTACCCTCAAATTCAAGATTTTCATATAGTTGTATCTCGGTCAAATAATGCCTAATCCATCAAAATCATACATCAATGGGAAGCTTATTTTTCAGCTTTCAGATGATGTATAAATCTTAATTTTGGAAAATGAACACTTACAACTGGTTTTGTTGTCTAGGGTCACATATATGCTGGGTGATGGTAACTTCGGGACTGGTCTACAAAAAAAAACAAAAATAGGTGATAACTCCATAACTCATAACTTATATTGGGACGCCACTCTGCCAATCAAATTTGAGGACCAGAACTAACTGTTGTATAAACTCATTTAAACGTAAATTTCAAGGTTTTTGTGAGATTTTTTTGTGTTTGGCATTAGAACTGTCATTCTAAAATGAATTGAGCTCACCAGTTAGTGGAAACGGAACATTTTTTAGGGAGTGTGTTACCATCAGAGACTTCCCTCATGTTTTCAGTTACCATTAGGAGCAATACATCTCCATTTCCTGTACAAAAGCCAGGTTTCTTGATCTAACCCCAAATGTACTTACTCACACATAATCAAACTAAAGTCATGGTCAGCTGCAGGGATTGTCAAAACCCCAGTGCCCCAATCAATATCTAGTTCCCACTGACCTAAAGTCACAGAAATCCCTTTCCCTTTGAAAACACAGTTCAGCCAGAATCCCTAAATATTGCATTTCAAACAGTAGCGATCTCAAATGAATGCATAATATTCAGCCTGTCCAATCTAAAGTGTATATCTGAGTCATATATGTATTTTATTTATACCAGAGTGATTAAGGTGAAGACAGGTTTGACAGGTTGTTGAGGAAGGTGATGAAATTAGCGAGACATACTGTACATTGTATATAAGAAGGCCTCAGAAGACTTGCAAAAGGGTCAGCCAACCTTAAAGTTTGTCAACTGAGATCTTTTGCTGTCTGTGCAGTATGATAAAAATATTATATCCCTGTTTTTACTGTAAACCACATTTGGCATCAATTTAATGTGCAGGGTTGCATTTTACATTATATTTTTATAATTTAAAATATTTAATTATTATATCATTTTTGTATTGAAATAAATATATAGTTCAATGCTGTTTAGTTTGCTTTGTAATGTTTTAGTACAATTTAAATTTGTGTTCAAATTTAGCATCTGTTAGGTTTTACGGATTTAAGTTAAATTTACAGTTAAATTCATTAACTGCATTATGTTACTATAACAACCTACTGAAGAACTGAAATCTGTTTTGTCCCATATATGGCAGGGTAATTTACCGTTAACCATTTAGCTGGTTTTTCTGACATTTTTACAGTGTACAGTAAGTCCCCAAAAAAGGTTCGAATTAACATAAGAGAAGTATGTTTTCAATCTATTTTGGTTTAATGGCTTGTTTTTAACATTCTAACAGTTTTAACAAGGCCAGCATAGTTAAGATTAGTTAAGATCACTTCTGCATTCAGCCACAAAGAACAAAAAATACTGATTATACAACCCACCTTATACACAAATGGTATAAAAGCTGGAAAATGCTGTGTTTACCATAACAAATATTATATAAGGTAAATGAATAATACAATTGAATTATATAGACATACCCAATGTTTGTCAAAGTAAAATATTAAAGAATAATGCACAGCATTATAATACTTTAGCATTTTCTGCAGTTTTCTTTCGAAGATCACTCATATTTACAAACCAGTCATTGAGCTTGGTAGCTTGCAATATAAGCACTGTTATGACCACAGAATAGAACTTTTCCACCAATTAGTCTGGAACCACCTCCCATTTGCTTTAAACAAGACGCGCTGTCCTGTGGAAACTGCTTAGCAGTGGTTGTAACTCCAGCTGATGTGTCTGACCACCAACTAAACAGCTGGGGTTGAGGAAAACTTCCTTAGGCCTGTGGCGGCGTCTAAACTCAGATACTGCGTGTCAACAACAGTTGGTTTAGTACTGGGTGATGCTAAACATGTCAACATCCTCACAGTAGACTGTAAAAAAAAAAGTTGAGGCAACCAGCTTCAAGATCTGTGGGAATAAATGATGTATCAGCTTAACAGTTAAAGTTGTAATGCCTTCATCAAATATACATATAATATGTTGTGGATTCAAGTTCAGGATGCTTGCAGTTTGTCTGTCAGAGTGGAAGTTGCTTGATATATTTGCTTCGGTTTAGATGTGAAGCTAAAAAAATGAAGTAGATTTAATATCATTGTTTTTTTTCCTCTACGCACATTAAGGTGCGGTCACCAATGTCTGGAGAATTTTTGCGGGCAAAATCCAGTCATATCAATAGGCATGCAAGTGACTGGGAGTTTTCCCTGAGGGCTAAAGATTTCCTCAAACAAAATTCACACATTGTTTAAATTAGTCATGCTGCATTGATCAACAAGAGGCCGCTTAGTTGAAAAGTGACTACTTCTTGAGCCGTTCTTCATGTACTGTAAATCACTACCTTAGAGGCATTTTAGTATGTGAAATTGACTAAAAACGCAGTATAACATCCACAACATGTATGTGCTTGTCTCGCCTATTTAACACCATTAAAAGCCACCCCTTGTGTAAGTATCAGAAAAAGCAAACACTGGCTAAATCCATTAGTTTAAGTGGCGGACAAGGTTAATAGCTAGTTTATTTAGTTAAGCTCAAATTGTCCTTTTGTTTTCCTTCGGCCCAGTAAATAAACTTGTGCCCAGATATGGGCTGATTACAACTGAGTGAGTCTCTCAGCCACATACAGAGAAAGAGAGAAAGTGTGCTGTGGGATGTTTACAGAGGTAATTGGTGTAGGGGCTCACCTCAGGGGCTTTAGGACAAACGTTCATAGCCATACTCCCCAGTTTATTATGCTTTCCCTTATGTTTATTAGACACGATTGGGCCTCACCCAAATACACAACCCAGTTTGTCACACAGCACACCTGAAGTGCACCGAATATTAAAAGGCACTCTTGCCATTCATTTACTTTCAGAACATGTTTTTACGAGATTCTTTACGCAGCTCTATAATAATTACGTGTATGCTATGACAGCATGCACTGCTTTTGTAGTTGATCAGTAATATTGTGATGGCCTTGAGGGCCTATATATCTGTGGTTTCCAAGCCAGTATTTCAGGGGGCTCACATCTGCAACCAATTGGACTTCTCTACTGCCCATCTGTACTGAGGTTTTCCTAGGTAATCTCAGTCTGTTGGGATCCCAAGTCTGGAGGGAACAGCGCAACGTTCATTATAAACCCACCATTAGCATTACAGTCGCGTAATTGTTGCAATGCCCACTGCAGACCAGGAGAACAAAAGGAGGACTGAAGCAGCCTCTGGCAGCAGAGATGATGGAAATCATTTCAAGTTTGGCGTCAAACACAACTCTCTGACATAAATGCCTCCTGTCAGGCTTGGCAGGACCTAACAGAGCAGCATCGTGGATGTCTGCAGCGTCAAAAATAGTCTGGATGATGGGGGAGAAATACCTGTGCTCTGAAGATTTGCAGCTTTATTACTTTAGAAATGATTGCAACCGCTTGTCGTGTTTCTTTCTTAGCTCTGTCATTCACAAACATGCCGAATCATGCTACGCTAATAGTCCAATTTGGTCGTTCAATTATGTGCTATTTGCCTGAGTTGGTGGATTTTATTCTGGGCAGATCTAAGAAGGGTCTAAATTTAGATCGGAGTCGTTTTAAAGAGCCCAGATCTAATTAGGAATGCATGTAAACCTCATCCCTCACATAACAATGCAGTTGTTTTCATGTTTGGTTTGTATTAGGGAACAAAGCAAGTACATGGTGTTCTGTTGATCAAAACCATTGAGAGTGACTCAACGACACCAGACTATAGCTGACAGTCTGTTCACATGAGGAGCAAATAAAGTCTGCTCTGGCACTTCAGAACACATAAACCTGTGCAAAGCTCTGAGATTCGGAAGAAATTTGGAGAAAAAAGTCACAGGTTGATTTGGAGCGTGGGAGGCGCTGCTTACTGTTCACTGGAGGTATGTTGATTGATTATAGTTGATTGGAATAGGCGAAAAACAGTATGTGAACACAGTAGTATGTCCAAATTCAACAGTTAAAACAGTCCCTGGATAAACTACTATTTCTGGCAAAGTTTATGAAGTGTTGGACACTTTATTGTCCCATATTGACACTATACAGTAGGTCACACAATCACAACATTCATACTACACATGTTCAAACTATATAGAGCACACTTTTTAACAGTCATTAATTACTAAATACTGAAGTATTTCAGATGGCGCTATATGTGCTGTTGATCTAATGGACCCATGAACAAATGTCTAATGGTTTTAACTAATCTCGGGTCAGGTTTAACCATTTGCAAAGTAAATTTGTTAAAGTGATTTAAAGTTTCGCAAACATTTGTTTTAATAAACTACTATAAAGTGTTTTCTGAAGGAATTTTGAATGATTAGTCAGTGTTTTTTAACCTGTAATTTGAATTAATATTATTTTGGGCTACATTTGTACCTCACAATTATGGCAGAAATAATAAGATAAGTATGGTAGCTAGCACACAGTTCTACATTCAGTAATCGACTCACTTAATTTGCTCCTGATAGAATCGTCAGTTTTTAACTAATTGGTTAAATGAACGATCCAATGACTACATCTTAAAGTACTGTAGTATGCACAAAAATCAATAAACTGTTTAATAATAAATTAAACGTAACTTTTTACCTGTATGCTATGACTCTGTGAAAAGCGGAAATTTAGTCATCATAGGTATTCTCTCGCTAGCCATTGAATGTACATCGATTGCTTACTCGTTCTTGCGGTCCATTATAGGATTGGAGTTCGTACCATAATGTGGTTTTAGACACCACAACAAATGGCTGTCTGCCAAAAAATTAAACAGCACTATATAACTTTTCTGTATATAAAATTTGCAAAATGTACATAATCAGCGAGTATATCATGAATTAATCTTCCAAATTGCCGTTTTGTATTAGCCCGGGTCACTACTGTACACTTATAATTAGGGCCGGGACTCGATAAAAAAAATTAATCTAATTAATTGGAGGCTTTGTAATTAATTAATCGAAATTAATCGCATTTTAATCGCATATAAATATTTGACCTG
>JAUCMU010000042.1:7321925-7334318 GCA_032275025.1 Enteromius treurensis | reverse complement strand
AAACTCTGTGTTGCTCAGAGAAACCCCCGAAACCTGACAGATCTAGAGAAGATCTGTATGGAGGAGTGGGCCAAAATCCCTCCTGCAGTGTGTACAAAACCTGGTGAAGAACTACAGGAACCGTTTGACCTCTGTAAGTGTTAACAAAGGCTTCTGTACCCAATATTATTATTTTTTTACTCAAGTGATCAAATACTTATTCGACACAGTATTTCCCAAATAAACTGTTAAAAAAAAAATCATACATTTGATTTCCAGATTTTTCTTTTTAGATTCTGTCTCTCACAGTGGAAATACACCTATGCTGAAAACTGCAGACCCCTCCATGATTTCGAAGTATGAGAATTTTTATATATATATATATATATATAAAATATTTATTTATTAAAAATTTTTTTAGTATTTTGGAGTATATTAGGTTTTAAATATTGTTTTGTATATGTCTGCTATTCACTTCACAGTATAAAAATTTAACACATTATGCCTGAAACCTGATCAAGATCCCAATTAGTCTTAAAAGTTTAAGTATACCAGTGAGCTGAAACGTGAGAGAAAGATCAATGTTCACCACAACTAAATATTGATCCCAGCCTTATGTCACAGTCACTCAGCTGTTGGAAGTGAAATCTGTCGGTCATAATAGGATGTATCCAGATCCCGTATCAGTACACACACAGGGATTAATGCAGCTCATGGCTCATTTGTGTTTTGGTTGTAAAATGTGCCAGACATATCGCTCATAATCCCAGTTAACTGTCACTACGTCAGCCTTAATCCGTCCAAAGTCAGGCTTACACACGTTGAGAGCTGTACAATGTGCATAATCTTATTTCAAAAACAGAGTCGCATTTACACACACACACACACACTATGAAAGGTTTGTAACTTAAAACTAATGACACGTGCAATACAGTTTCAAAGGTTTAATGTGAAAAGATCTCTGAGTTTCTGTGCTTGACGACAGACTGTTGCATCAGTCAAAATCCCACCATATATGGACGACTTGGGCTACACGACACACTTCGGACTCTAGTAAATGTTTATCAAGGTAGGTTTATTTTTGAAATTCAATTTCACAAACATTAAAGTATTGGCTACACAAAAGCTACTGCATATCTCCATTGTTATTGCTCATGATATGGGGTAAGTTGTCAAAGCCATTAAAAACCCTATGCATTACTGATTAGTCATGTGCCAACTCATGGTCAGCAAATATCATGATTAATATCAAATATATGATATTGGGATAAAAAAAAGTGATTCAAAACCTTACACCTGTTCCCTTGTAGTAATTAAAATGTTATTTCTGGACATCCTTTGAATGTTCAAAATGTCTTGTTTTTTCTTGATTATGCAAACGTAAAGGGGATGTTTAATTATTTCATTTAGCAAACGTCTTGAGTATATTATCCCACAGGTAACACTTAAAAACAACAGAAGAGCATCCAACTGCAATGTTTTTTATAAAACCTATCCTGTGCTGATGTTATTAAATGCCAGATAACTGTGCATGAACATTCTATTGGCGTTCTCAGAATGTTCTGAAACAGGTAACATTTAAAATAACTGATTTCAGGAAAATAATTAATAAATAAACAACGTAGAAAAACACTTTTTTTTTAGAACATTATTGGCCCAGATAACTCTGACACTCTCTAAGCGTTACTTGGAAAACGTTTGTTTATAACCAGAACATTATAGCCAAAGTTCTGCCACTGTGACAACCTGCCCCGGTCTCTCCTCCCATATGACACAGAAGCAGGCATCCGTCTCTGTAGCTTGCAATACATAAAACTCGCTCGACATGTTGTTCTCTAGCTTGTTTCGCGTTGTTTTCGATTTCTTGTCTTTACTAACAAGCATGCAAACAACATGTCTGCCCCAGTTTCATTATACGAGCTGTTTGTACATTAAGTTCTAGCCGTAAGCGCGGAGCAGACAAGAGGACATAATAATGAAATGCACATTTGATTTCTTTATTTACTTGAGGCCCAAGGCAGATTTACCCTCAAAAGGCAGCACTGGCTAAACATGGCATGACAAAAGCACTCTTGCACGTGCATGATGATACGTGGCGGCGGCTGTGATGATGATGCTGCAAGAAAACAAAGATGCCAGCCTCCCGATGATGATGGTGATGATGTTAGGCACTCACTCACCTCCTCGGCGTGTTTCCTGAGCGCCTTCTCGCGCTCGTACTGAGTGATGAGCTGCTCGTTGTCCTCCTTGAGCAGCTCCAGCTCCACCTCGTGCTCCTGGTTCTCGGCGAACACCGAGTCGAGGTTCTCCAGCACCGCCACCACCAGCGGCATCAGCTCCTTCACCACGTCCTCGTCGTATTTGCGGATGAGTCTCTCGAACTCGCGGTAGATGGAGTTGGCCAGGCCCGAGACCCGCTCCGACATGATCACCGATGTCCCCGGATCGTCCTGGTACACAACTCCGTCATCCAGCTCCATTTTCCTTCCTCTCCAGAGAGACTGTCCTAGATCCAAACCTCCGCTGTTCCAGACCAACGAGTCTCGGTTTTTTTCTGAGGAACGAAAGCTGGTGTTTTCCCGTTATCTTATCGGAAGAACGGCCACAGTGACCCCACGGAAGTCCCAAGTCCCTCCCTGGAACCGGCCGATGTATTACGTGGAGTGTTTTTCTTCCCGCGGTCGCCACACAACCGCTGAGCTGTTGACTAGACAATCGCGCGGTGACGTCACGCTCGGTACAGTGACACGCTGCGTACCGTGACAAATATATTATAATTAGGGCCGGGACTCGATTAAAAAAAAAAATCTAATTAATTGGAGGCTTTGTAATTAATTAATCGAAATTAATCGCATTTTAATCGCATATAAATATTTGACCTGAGATCAGTGAGAAGTAAGTTTTTTCATATGGATTTTTAGTATAGTATATTATAGTATAGTATAGTGGATTTGCGCAGCTCGTCAGTGAACAACGGCTGTGTGTAGTATATATGCTTCAGTGTGAAATCACGTATCTGATGGCATTTACCGCTGATTACAGGACCGGCTTTACTGGCAAAACGCGCAAACATTTTGGCCGATCTGGATCGGTGCATCCCTACTTACAAGTTCGTTCAGAACATTAGAAACGCTATTTGGTGCTCCAGTATAATCGGTCTGCCGAAACTCATCCAGTGAGAAACGTTCCGCGGTGCAAAAATAAGTGCGATTAAAATGCGTTAAAGTCCCGGCCCTACTTATAATAATACTCATATTCGGACACATACCTGCGTGCACTGCCATAGACATAAACTTAGATATGTAGCTACGGTTAGTAATGTTCTTCCGTGGGATGCGTGCAGTTCTGTTTATTAGCCACTAGAGCAGTCAGTCAAATGTTTTGTTCCTTAATAAATCAGTGTTTTGAACAAGTTGTTTGAATGAAAAAGTCAATTACTTCCTTGCCCCCCCTACTGGTGTAATGATACCTGCGGAAAGAGTCACAGAAAAAAGTCACACTAATACAATCTTGCTGATTAATGTATTTAGTTTAATTAGGTATCGAAGGTCAAAGGCTTTAACCAAAAAATGTGTTTAGAATTATTTTTTGAGTCACTTAAATGATAAATCACATTAATTAGCTTCCTTAATGAGGTTAAAAAGACACGCATGCAGTGAAGAAAATCCCAGTTTTTTTGGCATTTACAGTAAGCTCCAGACTCAACTGCTTTTTTCATATATCATTTTTCATAATTGCAGGGAAAGATATTTTTTTGCGAGGGAAGCCTGCGAATAGCCTCCCTGCGGTGAGTGTTGTCCGTGTAAACAGGCCGGTTGCTAGGGAGCGGAGCTGTCAGATGATGTGTGTTATTGTGGAGCTTCGGGCCCTTGGCACGGCGCAAGCGAGCCCGAGATCAGAGCGTGGATCTGGGCCGCTTCTCCACCTCATTCCCTGAGATCTCTTAAAAAGCCATTAATGAACATCTGGTTGAGATTACTTCAATATTGCCATCAGCAAGAGAGCGCTGGCAAACACACCAACCCTCTATGTGTGGCTGCACTTTTCCCATCTCTCCCCTTCACTCTGGGCTTAAAATAGTTTATGTGCTCTTTTGAGCATCATTTATGATAATGAGAAAATAAGCAGCTGGTACAGGCTATTGTCCCCTGTGAGCACTGATCTAATATTGGCCTCATGTGGTCAACCTAAACACAGTTTGCAAACAATGTCACATTTTCTGTAGCCCAAAATACATTACGGCAGAGGTGTTGCTTTTAGGTATTTGGTAGAGAGTATATTCATAATGGCTGTTGTTGTTTATAAGATATGGCGAAAGTCCTGCATCCTGTTTTGCACATTTCCATCAGCTGATTCACTAAGCAGGATGTGGTTTAGGCTGTTAAAGGCGTTGTGAAAGCTATTAATAATGAGTCATTTAACCCAAACCGAGATTTCATAATATGCCATGTTTTTTTTTTAAACCGTGCTTTAGAGAGCTGTAAATAGGTCCAAATAAAACACCACTGCATTTCTCCACTAGCCACAGGTGGCCCGAACCAACCTAAATTTGTACCCTTCATGTTCTGCTGATATATGATGACCGTGACTAAATGATGACACAAATCAGCAGACACAGTTCACGAATAACTCATTACTTGTTCATTAAATGTAGCCCTTTGGATATAGACACAAAATTTCTTTCAAACATTCAATTTTATGAGTGTGAATGAGCAACAGGCCGTTAAACTAAACCTTGCATATTTGATTGAGCAGGAAAGGTCATTGAAGTTTCTCTTTGTAATCAATGATCAGTTAAAGTTAAGTTTTTGGTTAAGTTTGTACTTGAGAATACAGTTCAAATAAATTGGTGTTTTTAAAGTAATTAATTTATATGATTAACATATGTGTAACCACATCTAACGCTTTGTATTCATTACTTCATTACAGAACCTTTAGTTTAAAGAGAAGTTTCAGTAATACCATTACCTTTTGTGCACCAGCTATATACTTTCCCACTATTTCTGTTAATTACTTCAAATTAAAGAAACATGAGTAGTGAGAAACAAACAAGGATGACAAAAGGACAACTGTTCTAGCTGTTTAGAGTTTGCATTGTGTCCCTTCAACCAAGCGTGCAGCCATTAAAGTCCATTGAGAAATGAAAAATGTCTTTATGGCTAAGCTTGAGAAGATGACAGATCTCAGCATCTCACACTAATCAAATCCTCCTGCAGTAGCCAGGGCCAGTGAAGTATATGGTGCTGACCACAAAGAGTAAGCGTGTGAGAGTGTGTGCGAGATTTGCAGCGTGAAGCACACTTGCCATGTGTTAAAGTGAGTTTAATAAGTGCAGCAGCAGCAGTTAGGAAGATTGAGTGATATATGTTCCATATGGAGCTGAACTCTCTGAGCCTGTCAAATGTGAACCAGTACAACACCAGCAGGCCACTTCAGGGGTGTCATAACATTCACTCTAAACACACTCCCTATTAACTTATACATCTATCATGGTTGGATCTCCCAACACGATCAGGTGTGAGTTTCTCTACCCTTTGACTTAAAAGAGCAGTTGTGCTTCACGTTTTCAGTTTTGTGTTGAGCTGGTTGTTAATTGTTTAGAAACCCAGTTTAATTGTAAAGCAGTTCAGATCAACCACGTCACTCGCTTCTGAAGCCTCATGAGTTCTCATACCCAGTTAATGCAGTCTTGACCTTTGGAAGATGGCTGTCTGTCTAGACTATGACAGAAACTGATGCTCAGATGAACTGAATATGTTAAACTTCCTTATGCTGGTTTGTGGTGCGGTTTCTCTTGATCTTATTGTGGCCTCTAAATTGTTGTTTTCTGGCTGAGGTCAAAATATTGCTCTACCATTGTCTCTACCCTGAGGACCTTTTAAGAGGTAATATTGTATTTGCATGCATACTACTGTCTGAAGCAGAGGTGACTAATAAAGTATTTAGGGGAAGAAAAGTCAGAGTGCTTGTTGTAAATTTAAAAATAATGAATTTAACTAAAAAGAAATAAAAAAAATATTTAATCAACCTCAACTTAATTTTAAAACATTGCTTCATGTCCTTTTATCAGTTATTTGGTACGCTACTGTTCAAAAAATATCATATCAAATATATCAAATATAAAATACATTTTCTTTATTGAGGATTTGAGTGAAATTTGCAATCAGATTTATGTTTTAATTAAATGTTGTTCTTTTGATCTTTTATTTTATTTGAACTATTAATTAAAAAATGTAAAATGTGTCCACAGTTTCTGCAAAAATAAAAATTAATTAAGCAGCACAACTATTTTCAACACTCATAATAATAATTAGTCAAATCAAATGAATTTGGCATTAAAACGTATTTGTTTACATAATATATGTATGTGTGCTGTGTATATTTATTTTGTAAACATATAAACACATGCATGTATATATTTTAGAAAATATGTTACGCTAATATATAAATAAACATTTATAATATATTATATTATTATTATTATAAACATAAATATAGACATGTAAATGCATGTAAATATTTTCAATACATATACTGTATATATATATATATATATATATATATATATACACACACACACAACACACTTATATATGATGCAAATAAAAACCTTTATTTTGTATGCGATTAATTGTGATTAACCATTTGATAGAACTAATAATAATACAATTTTCTTGAGCACTACATCATTGTATTAAAATGATTTTTGAAGAATCATGTGACACTGAAGACTGGAGAAATGCTGGTGAAAACTCAGCTTTGCCATCAAAATAATAAACTGTAACTGTACAATGCATGCAGTCTTGGTGAGCATAAATTACACAGTATGGAATGATATTGTTGTTAAAAAATATAAGCATTTGACACTTAAAAGTATATCCAAACCATTACATTAATACACTTCTTTTATCTCCTAATCAAGAGCCAGTGCTGTTTTTCTGTAAAAGAGAACTAATTCACTTTCAGAGAGAATGAGGACACTCCTTTGTTCTAACTTTTCCGAAGACACAATGGAAGGGCTTCTTTTTCTGAAGTAGTTCCTCCAGAGCCATTTAAAAGGTTTCATATTTTCCACTCTGCGTGTCCAGGACATTTACAGTTGGCGTCAGAATATCAGTTGGTCTGAGGGGAGGCACTTTGAAGTGTTTGTGGTATCACCACCACATCTGCGGGCAAGATGTGCGCCCGACGGGGAGGGGGTGTCGGGGGGTGTTGAATATTGCCCGTCTTCTCCCACATCATGTGACAATGAACAACATTCCTTAACTCTTTCTGGGAGCAGGCGCAACTCTTACCATCTTCATTCCACATCAGCGCTGACATAAATCTGCACACGGAACTATGATCAGTGGCCATGTTTTTTCTTCTGATTAATGATGGACTTTGGCCGAGGCACTTATAAGACTCAATGGGAGCTTCAGTTAATCGTTTTCAGAAGGAGCTGCCTCGGGAGGTTACAGTGAAAGGTGTCCCACAAAGACTTACATTTCATCAGTTATTATAGTATAAAATGCAAATAGGCTTTCCAAAATTACAGTAAATTGAATAAAGGAAAAGTTCACCTAGAATAATTCTGTCAATACGTACCTATACCTCAAGTTGTTGGGAGCAGTTTAAGAAGCCATTGACTTCCATTTAACTGACTAATGACTACAGAAGTCAATGTTTTGGCTGTTCTGTTCTAACCCTGTCCCAGAGCAGAGTTTCATAACCCAAGATAATAAGTGGTACTAACCTGCTTTAAATGATGTGTGCAGGGAGTAACTAATTAAAGTACCTGAAACAGATTTATGTAATTTAGTTACAGAACAAATGTAATTCTAATCAGTAACATCATGTTTGCGCTTTGGAGATTGGTTTCTATTTCCGTGTGTTATTGCAGCATTGAACAGTGCACCCAATCACAATCCATATCTATTGATTTCTTGAACCCAACAGCCAATCAGAGGCGTCCCACTCACCAAACTCAAACTGGGAGTTCATTATGTGTTGTGTTCTACAAATCATCTTGTTAAAACCAAGTGTAAACGCAATGTAAGAGATTCATTGTATAAGATAACGATTAGAACGGAACTTTGTGAGGTCGTCTAAGTTGAATGACTGCTATTTACTGATTATAAGTGGAGCTCTCTTTGCACCAACGGGACAGGACTAAAACCTTTATATAGAGTTATATATAACCTATAACCTTTATAGAGGCCTCAGTGATTTCATTCTGGATCCAGGCCTGAGTAACAGTTGAGAAAATTATTAAAATGTTAACAAATAGAAAGGGAGTTATTTCTTTTATAATCTGATTTCTTTTAGAGATTTACTGGTTAAAATATGAGACATATATGTTTCAGGAGTTTAGGATACCGTAAAAGAACAGGACACATGCTTATTCAATAACTGTTTTATTGTCTATTTGGGTTCAAGTACATGCCTTATTCTGTAAGATTAACTGTTTAGATGCCAGTGTTTCCTGTCATGGCTATGCAAAGATTTGTGTTCCTTCACTATAAAATATTTCTGTAGAAATTACAGTACTGTAGATTTAAATTTATGTTATTTTTCTGCGACAGTTTGTTCAAAGATAAATAAATATTAAACATTAACAAATCTTTATCTTTACAGGACAAATGAAACAAAATAACCTCAGAATAGCCTCATTCAAAGTATTGAATGCTTTTTAATGAGGCTTTTTAAAATAGTTTTATACTGTAAAGATAAAAGACTTGTTTTTGTTTATTGTTCATTTATATTTAAACAAACTGTTGCCAATAAATTTGATCTCAAAGAGGTGCTCAAGTCTGATTTTGCGGTGGCTGTGCTTTAAAATCAAATGATTATAATCTTAATTCAAGTGATGAAGGATTATGAAACTCTGACAGTAATGAATGTTGTAAGGTTAACCTTACCTGATTAAAATGTTTCAAAATGATTAACAGCTGAAAACACTATAAATGTATAATTTCAGTAACCTTCTCAACACAAGTGTGACGCATACCTTTACCCAGGGTTAAAATCTGTTTCGAACAACTCTCTTTTGTTTCATTTACAGCTTTGATAAATCAGTTTTTGCAGAGTACGAATGGTTTGTGTTGAGATGCAGCTTGAGGGCTCCTGTGTTTGATCCCATTTTGTTCTGTTACCTTATGCATATTATTGGTGTCAGACGTGGCGTGCCGCTCACCTAAAGGTCATACGAGGCATGTGCATAAAACATGAGAGGCAAGCCAGAGAACTGAACGAGCGTCAAGTAGCTTTTGAGGTGTAATGACTTCTGAAGTGAGTGTAATGACCCTAAAGGTCACACAGTAGTTTGAAAAACGTTCCCTCAATGTTCTGGGCACAGTTTTAACAAGTTCAGCCAATATAATTAAGTAGGTGGTTTTTTTAATTAAAAAAAAATGTTTTCCATTTGGGATCAGTATTTTGATGTTTTCTCAGTCTGTCAAAACAGTAAAAAAAATCCTAAATATAGCTAAGGTTACTGACGCAAATTGTCAACAGTAAAATCACACTGTTATGAAGTACTGAAACAAACAAGCTGGCTCGTAAATGTAGGGCAGCACCAATCCAGTCAGCCCACTGGCACCACATACACCCCACAGTCTGACACATGAAAGTACCTTCAGCACAGTTACAACAGAACCACAGGACAGCAACTTCATCAACAGTTCAGTCTGCAATAACCATAACAGCCACACCACAGTCATTTTCACATTTCATTGATAACAAATGCGCTGCCAAATGGGACGCCTTTTTCATAAGCTCCCGAGCTCTTCTGCGTTTCTCAGACAGACAGCAGTGGAGCCATTTGTAACCATTATTAAAGTCATATTTCACAGCTTTGCCTGTAAATCACCCTGAAATGTTTCAAATTAGTTGGATTACTGTTTTACTTTGCTGTTACTGCTGCAGTGCGTGCTAGACGGCTCTAATGTGCCAGAGGGTGGTTTGCAGGGTGGGCCGGGGAAACAAGCATCGTGTTTCGTGGTGGGACAAAAATGCGCCTTAGTAAATGACTGTAAGCAGAGCGGGCACTCTGTGTGTTGTTCCCATGATATACAGCGAATCCTCAAAATTAGAGAAGCAGGGAAATCATGAACAGTTTGGCCCTGACTGTGATGCATCTAAAGAGATAAAGTATTTACACGAGTTCAATGTCTCTCGGAAATATGCGTGGTTCTAAATTAAACCGGTATGTTAAACTTTAAAATACGCATTAACATTAGCCTGTTGTCTATAGAAACATAACCATAAAACTGTGTAAGACAAAAAATGTTTAAGGAGCATTCTTTAACATTTCAAAATATTTAAGAAAAAGTAAATACATGAATACTTGAAAGTTTAGCATTAACTGTCACAAAATCCAAAGAAAAAATTGGTACTATGAGTTGAACTATAAAGCGTATTCTTTATTCTGTATTCTTTAATGTCAGCCTGTTTTCTTATGGAAATATTAACCTTATTAACTTGTTGCAAAACTGTGTTTTATTTATCTAAATATGTTTTTTTTTTCAACTATTTCCCTTATCAAAATAAATGAATGAATCTGTGGATGAATGACTACATCTGAAGAAGAAAATAAAACACCATATAAGTGCAACTTGAAAACTATATACACTTAAAATGTTGGTCTGTTGTTTTATGGAAATAATATGTTTGCTCAACTTGCTGTTAAAGTGTGTTGTATTTTAGCCAAAGATGTTCATTTCTTACTTATTTAACATCAATCAATCATTTTTGATGCTGAAAAGATTCCTCCCATAGCGATGCCATAGATGAACCGTTTTTATATCTTTCTGACCCCTTTTAGAATCCTTTGTGAAACAGGAAGGTTCTTCAGATGTTAAAGGTTCTTTGTGGAACCATTTAGAGAAAAAAGTTTCTTCTATGGCATTGTGAAGCAACTTTATTTTTAAGAGTGTACTCGTGTTAGACCTAAAAGTATTCCTACAAATACCTGACATGCTTTTAAGGGCCAGCATTGTCTGTTTCAATGTTTGTTGTCTTATGAAGACATTATTTGCTTGCTTTAATAAGCCCTGGCTGTGATTCATCTGGGGGGGAAAAAGAAGAAAAATTAAACCTAAAATCCCTTAAAATGCTGTACATGGCTCCAACTGGATGATTCGTCATGAGAAATGAAAACATTTAATTATGGTAAACTGGTTTTGGGAAATGCTATGAATCACATGTGTGAGCCAGCGTAGATCATTATAGTATTATATAACTGGTAAAGGTCACTAGACTGAATCTGTGGGAACTCATGCAGAGAGTGTATCCGCTGTCCTGTGCTGTAGTCCGCTGAGTTTAGTAACAACACTATATATAGGCCACCCAATGCTGTTGACATTGTTTTACTATTCCCATACATTACGGATTCTCTCAGTCTTTTAAAATGTAACACAATCTATTGTTGTTCACTGCTAAAATGAAGATCAGAATGGCTAATGTTTATGGTACAGCATGATTTTATAATGCTTATAATTTATTATAAACATCTGGTGACTTTTTGGAACACTGTCCAAAAGTAAAATACGGCAACACTATTTGTGAAACTGTATCAGGAAAACTTCATATCTAAAAGTATTTTCTTTTCAAAATTCACCTAAGGGGCCAGAAAAAAAAAAAAAAAAATCTTTCATCCTCTTTTGGAGTGTAATGTGATTTTTCATTTGGAAATCTGACACTCAGAAATTGAATTAACCAATATAATTTATTCATATACTGTATATTGCCAGCTAATCTCATACAATAGAGTCAAGTGGCTACTGCAACTGCTTTCTCTTTAAGCATTAATGAAATTACTCCATACTATAAAAACAAGTAAATCGGTAATTAATGCCACAATCTAAATGAATTCTTAATGAAGAAATGTATGTCTGTTGTTTTATGGAAACATTTAACATGCACTCAACAAATATTTACCAACTAACAAACTGGATTGAAATATGATCCACAATTCAAACTATGTTACACAAGGCTGTTTATATACCATCTATTCATCTTCTAAATAAATTTATAGGATAGAAAGAAAGAATGAGAATTAAGAGCATAACCATCATCATCATTATCCACGTCATAACCTTTATTTTACCAGGAAAAAAAGCCCATTGAGATTAAAAATCACTTTTACAAGAGCATCCTGGCCAAGACTGACACAGCTCACAAAGGTTTGACAGATAATATCCATATTTACACAGTCAAAACATCTACAGCCCAATGTTTTCATTTCCAAATTATCTAAAAATCTAGTGAAACCACTGGAACAGACAATAAAAACAATTCCTAGGATCAAAGGCTATAGCTACAAACTGATTTTTTTTTTTTACAAATGTAAGTATTAAGATATGAGGGATGTAAACCCAGCATCGATTTGTAAATAAAAATATGCCAAAAAGAAAGAAAGAAAGTATAAGAATT
>JAUCMU010000042.1:7275043-7289434 GCA_032275025.1 Enteromius treurensis | reverse complement strand
CTTTTTGTCTGATGCCTTTTTGAGTCCGTTTCACCCTATGCCGGATTGTACGAGACCTGACACCGGACGTCGTTTTTTCCGAGACCTGAAGCCTTTCAGTCTAAGTCATGAGGCATGACACATTTTAAATTTACGACTGAGGTCTGAGGTTGTCCTAAAATGTACACCGTACTTATGGGTTTGGGACATGAGGGTGAGTAATTAATGACAGAATTTAGATTTTTGGGTGAACTATCCCTTTAAGTATTTCTATTCTGTCACCTCTAAAAAGTCTAACAGACTCATTTTAAATGTATTAATAGTTCATGAATTACCATGAATCAATTACATTTTTACACTCTTTTACACATTCATTTAATCAGACGCAGAGCTTGCTAGAATAACTACATAATGCATTCTGTTAAATGTTCAAGAGACTTTTTTTTTTTTTAAAAACCTCTTGCGTACAGTTTTGCAGGCAGGCGCCAGGTTTCTCTTGATGGCTGGGAGAGTGATGTCAACCAGGGCTTCTTGGAAAATCTTCTTCCTTACTGTGCTGCTGTCATAGTCAAATTGCTAAAGAGGAAAGTAAAAGTTTCCATGATGATTAGTCACATTCATTAGACTCATTCTATTGTACTGCTCAGTGCATACACTCTGTAAATGCGGGCAAAGCCAACCTTGAGCACACGCAGCTTGGCTTTCTCCATGACTGAGGCCTGTTTGTCAGGTTTGTCCTTCAAGGCAGACTGAAGCAGGTGCTCAAATGTGTACACAGCATTCTCCATCAACTACAAACAGTGGATGAAATAACAAGCATGCCAGAGTTCAATTATTTTTTTCCCTGACCTGTAGAGGGAACCAAAGTTCATGACAAGATGAGGCAATGCTCTCCGCTGATATTTGGTGGAGCAGTCTAAATGACATATATCCACTACTAAGGTCTGAAAGAGATTTGGAAAGATTTACGCAGTTACGCTCGCGTCAGAAGGCCAGATGTAGTATTTCATTACACAAGCATAAAACATCTAAAAGCCCCACCAAGTCTAACAACGCCCAGTCACTCTAAAAGCTGCGGATAACTCAGACCTGCTGCATTTGACTCTGGGTGCCGTGAACTACTCGTGCTGAGTTGGAGAACTTGAAACGATTGCGAAGTTCCTGGAGCTGTTCCTTCAGGACGTTCACATGCTGGTAACAGTCCTCCATCCGCTCACGACCCATCTGCTGCAAAGCCTATGAACGGACAGGCATTACTCATGAGAACTCGAGGGAGTCCAGATGATAGTTATTCCATGATCTAATCGCTTCACTCTGCTCCCAATGGGTAAAAAATGACCCGATTCGCTTCAAGTGTTGTGCAATGTAGCCTTGGCTAAATATTGAAATCAGCAGATAAATATTCACTTGAAGCACTCGTGCCAGAGTGTTGAATTATGATGTATTGGTAAATGCTCTCTTACGCTCTGAAGTTCCTCTGTGACTCCCCCCTGAGGGAAATCCTTGCAGATTCGGGTCAGCTCATCCTCCAGCAGCAGCCTCACGGCCTGGAAGCCTGCGCTGACCGGACCCATCAGCTCCTCCAGGATTGAGGTCAGGTATGGAGCCACGCTCTCCGTGCAGTATTTCACAGCTGGCTCTGATACTAGAGCTTAACACAAACAGAAAGATCAAGTCAAAGTGGTGCTGAACAACACAGGACACTCACTACATTTGCGTGCATAAGAAGATTCCAATACATGAATCAAAAACTGTATAATTAAATGTCACGTAACGTCATTGTCTCAGTGTAATACTTCAGCTGAAAGTTTATTCATATTGCGCATTATACGATACAGACCGTGTCAAAACAGCTTTACAGTTTTAAACAAGGAAATAGTGTCAATAATGCAAACATTATGAGGTCTGGGGCATATTAAAAAAAATATTTACACAAAATTGTCATATATAAAAATGTATTTAGTCAGCCACCATTTGTGCAAGTTCTCCCACTTAAAAAGATGTATACCTCAACTATGAGAGACAAAACGAGAGAGAAAAAAATCCAGAAAAAACACATTGTAGGATTTTTAAAGAATTTATTTGCAAATTATGGTGGAAAATAAGTATTTGGTCAATAATAAAATTTCATCTCAATACTTTGTTATGTACCCTTTGTTGGCAATGACAGAGATCAAAGGTTTTCTGTAAGTCTTCACAAGGTTTTCACACACTGTTGCTGGTATTTAGACCCGTCCCTCCATGCAGATCTCCTCTAGAGCAGTAATGTTTCAACTCCCTCCGAAGATTTTCAATGTGTTTGAGATCTGGAGACAGTCTAGGCCACTCAAGGACCTTGAAATGCTTCTTATGAATCCACTCCTTCATTGCTCGGGCAGTGTGTTTGGGATCATTGTCATGCTAAAAGACCAAGCCACGTTTCATCTTCAATGCATTTGAGTGACGTCTTCGGTTCACTTGGTTTTTCCGTGGGATCGTTTTGTCGAGGTAATGGCATCCTTATGTCATGACTTTTATGATGAGGGAACGACATACAACACAAATTTATTGCGTGAACAATCCTGCAGGACCGTAATTAATGTCTCCTGGCCATGTTATATTATCACGAGTTAATGGGCCAGTAGCATAAACTTCGCCTCTAGGTTAAGACACTGTCTTAAGAGCTAGTTTGACCAACTAGCAGTTAACCAAGAGTTGTTGTTTTTGTTTTTTTTTGATTCAACTTAGCCTAATCAACATTTTTATGTAACTGAATTAAAGAAAAATCTAGCAGACTAACTTAAACAGACCAGTCTTAACCTTTTATGCAACCAGGCCCCATATGTCGTGGCCTTGACAAAACTAAGTGAACCGAAGACGTCGAGTAACATGAAGCTGCAGACCTGGAGACCCAACTGCACTCTCAGCCCTGCACGCTCAGAGCTGCACCTCCAGACCTGTCGTATATTTAGACAGTGCCACCTGCTGTTTGGATGATTAATTCACCTAATTTAAATTGCTTACAGATTGCAACTTACACTGTGTTTCTACTATAAAATATTACGTTATGACTGAATGCATTTTGAAATTGTTCAGTTACTTAAATATTTTCTTATTCATTTAGTTTTCCTAATTATTAAGGATTTATCACACTCTTTAGTCATGAGTTAGGGAATGAACATGACCTATTCCCTATATTTACATACAAAATGATAGTGCTTTGGGTCATTTTCTCACACCAAACTTTATTTTTGTATTCTTTTCCATGAGGTCCTGCAAGTCATCAAGCTGTTAAACAATGCAGAAAAATTGGGTTAGTATTTTAACTTATTAAATAACATAAAATTTTTCTAACCATAAATATAAACTACAATTAAATACTAAAATGTTTTTGTCAAAGTATATTTATTTGTTGGTGTAATTACATGTCAGGAATTGCTTTAATAAAATTAATAACCTTATACGAAGACGCTACTTGCCAACATTTAATAATGTTGGAAATGATTACAACATTATTACGGTACACACGCTACTAAACAAATGTTCATCCAAACAGCAGGTGGCACTGTCTAAAAAAGCGAGAGGTCTGGAGGTGGAGCTCTGAGCGTCTGAGCTTGCAGGGCCGAGAGTGCAGTTGGGTCTCCGGGTCTGCAGCTTCATAATATTAAAGATGTCCCTTCCCGGTCACCATAGTTTATCTCTGTGATGGCAAAGTTGAATTTTCATGATCCTTTAGAAATCTTATTAATATGCAGATTAATATTATTGTCAATGCTGAAAGACCTGCTTAATGTTTTTTTTTATAAGTAATCTTCAAATGCTGATAAGGTTCAAATGATCAGCACTTATTTAAAATAGAAATCATTCGTAACATTATAAATATTTTTTTTAAATGTTACGACCCAAAACTTAAGAATAGTGTATATGAACACACAACAGAAAGAAATCGAGCATAAGCTGCAAAGACTATCTGTTTTTACCTTGCAGTTTAGTTTCCAGGAATGTTTGAGAGTTGATGATCTGGTCCATATCTGAGCGGATGAGCGCCTCTTGCTGTTTGGTAGTTTCTCTGCACTCGTTTTTCAAACTCTCTAATCCTTCTCGCAGTTGTTCATGAACAAGCTCGTAGGTCGCTTCTACTGTCTAACCACACAAGGAAATAAATAGAAAACACATTCACCCTAAATATGGCCACCGTAAACCCACTTCATCATGAACACAGAGCTGCCTTTGTCTACATGTTGCCTAAATACTAAACATCCCTTTATAGAGCAGTGGCCTCTTCCAACTGGCACAAGCCACGAAGGAGAATTATTTTTCGCTGTATAAAACTTTTATTGTTTTGGATGGTGTGGTGTGGAATGGATTAATTTAATAAACACAGATCAGTCCGGTTATCCAGAATGAACCAGTCAAAATGTTGCCCGACTGTGACATTCAACACATAGCGTGTCAACGTTCTAAGAATAGACGAAAAGAGCAGAGGCTGATCTCACTGACCACAAACCACACCCTCTTCCTCTCTGGCTTCTTTCCCCTCAGCTTGGGTAACAACTCTGTCTGCAGTGAGGGCAGCAGCTCATCCATCACCTGGTTAGCCAGCACCTGCAAATAGAGAAAAAGTCACTACTGAAGTTAGTCATAGACACAATACACCCATGTGGCACAAAAGTATTGAATCACTGAGTTGTTGTAATGTCATAGCAATGAATCAGTCCGCAACGGACCGAATCACCACACAGACGTAACATTTGAGTCTGGATATGGAGCTGGAGCTGTATTTAAATAAAACAGTGAAACCTAATATGCTAATAAACTAATATTTATCACCATACTAACCTAGTTGATTGATTACATTGATAATTGCACACATTTTTTGTATTACGATTGATATAGGCATTATTTAATGAAATATGCTCTAATTTGCATACATTTATAAAACATTTAAACACCGCATGAAGTCAGTTCTTTGACAGTTCAGGAATCTAATTTTGTGGCTCCATAAATCAGAAAATAGAAAGAAAACAATATATTTGACATTTTTAGTGGGGAATAAAAAGTTATATATTATCAAGCAAATTATATAGTAACAAATCTATGGATGCCGGTTTCCGCCACTGAATTATAAATACTTTCAATTGGGAAATATAAAGTCAAAATAGCAAGCTATAAAGTCAGAACTGCGAGATATAAAGTCACAATTGTGTGATATATTTGCTCTAGTCCGAAAAAATACTTAATCTTAACTTAACCAAAAAGCCCATAATCTTTTTCCCCCTTAAAAAAAAAAGTTATCATTTCGAGATTAAATTTGTTAAATTACGAGAATAAAGTCGTTAAATTTCGAAAAAAAAACGGGTTAATTCTCAACATTTTATTTCGTCTTTTTTCTCGTTATTTAACAATTTTTTCCTCTAAATTTAACGACTTTAATCTCGTAATGTAACGAGTTTATTCTCAACATTTTATTCCAACTTTTTTTCTTGTTATTTAAAAAGTTTTTTTCTCGAAATTTAACGAGTTTAATCTCGTAATGTAACGAGTTTAATCTCGTAATTTAACGGGTTTATTCTCAACATTTTATTCCAACTTTTTTCTCATTATTTAACGAGTTTTTTCTCGTAATTTAATGACTTTAATCTTGTTAATTAACGGGTTTATTCTCAACATTTTATTTAGACTTTTTTCTTGTTATTTAACAAAAAATTTTCTCGAAATTTGACGTAATAGAATATCATAGTTTATTTATGTAACAGTATGTCATTTGTTAAGTTGTCATTTTATTTGTTGAGTTTAGTAGATGTACAGTAAGTAGACTGTGTTGGTATTCATCACTTTGTCAAGGTTTGTGATTTTAAAAATAGCGTATATTGCATGTCCCTTTTCGGTTCCCTTACACAACAACACCTTGCCTGCCAAATTAGGGTTCTAAAAGAGATTTAACAATAGCTGAAGGAAGGCAGAGGTGTTTCCTCACGTAGCTACAGGACATCCTTTGACAGACCCTGCTGTGACCTCAAGATTTCATAAAAACAGGAGCTATGGTATGAATTTCTGCAGGGAACAACAAATCAATAATAATTTGTGGTGTTTGCGAAAGCAGTTATGTATGTCGCAGTTTCTTAAGGGGAACAAACGCAAATATTTTGCAAGAGCATTCTAGGACATTCATTGTTTTCGTGTTAACAAAATGTTTATGTTCTCTCGCTTTTGGGTGAAAATCTTTTGGTTCCTCTGAGAAAATATATAGAGATGACGAGAGTGAACATATTATAATACAAAAGTATAACCATGCCCCTCTGTAGTATCTGCTTATTAAATAAGTTATGAAATCTAAATGTAAAAGTATGAAATGATTTATTTAAACAATGTTACCTATATCTAACACATTTACATGCTCTAATGGATTTACAAAAACAGTCCTCATAAAGTATAAGCATACTTTTAAAACTTTAGGTCAAGCATAAAATGATGGTCCATTGAGCCGCAGATGAGATGTTAACAGCATGACACCTACATCCCTAAATCTCTGTCCACCATCCTGCTGACCACACTATAATTCCTGCATTAATCACAGCGCGTTAGTCATTTCTGCGGCCACTTCATCATGGCTCATCTGATTCGCTCAAAAGAAGTAGACACCGCTTTTTTGGAAACTCATTCAAAACATGCTTGTGAGTAATATGGAGAGCAGGGGGCCCACCTGACAGTCAGTGCCCACCAGCATTTCCCATGACTCATAGTGACCCTTCTCCTGCCTGTAGAAGTGAATGGCCTTTAGGAAAGCCTGCACCTCACATTCCATGCTCTTCAGATAATCTGCAAAGACATAAACTGGCAGATGAATCGATTGAGTAATGTACAATCATGTGAGCAACTTCTCGTTTCTGCTTCCAGAAAAAAGGGAAAAGACCAAGACACAGAAATGACTTGGAAATACCAAGTATGATGAAAGGCTTTTACATCGAACTTAAAGCCATCCCCTTATTGTACAGTTAAATAAGGAACAACATTCAGAGTAACTACTAACTAAATGAGTCACTAACTAAATCTCTCAACACTACTATCGCAACTACATTTTCAGTAGCGTGACAGTATTTCACCTATTCAAAAATAATATTATAAAAAACAATTAAAGGCTGCTTCTTTACTTTCAGCTTAGTTTTATAAAAATTTTTAAGCTGTATTCATCCATTACACAATTTCAAAAGAATTCCCTTTCAAAAAAGACAGTTATTGAAGTGTGCTATTAGGGGAATATAGTCATGTTCGATTTTTTATTAGTTTTTTTATTTTTATATTTTAATATTTTTTTTCTATTTTATTTTATTGCTAGTTTATTTTTTCTATTATATTTTATTTACTGTACTTATTTTTCTATTCTATTTCTATTTTGCTTTTACTTAAGGTTTGTTGTTTTCTTAATGTGTCAGTATGTTGGGCAGTCATGCAATACATTTCACTTCATGTCGTACTGTGTATGTACATGTATGTGAATGGGACAAATAAAATTTGATTTGATTGTGATTTGAATACTATACTTTTAAAATAAAGACAAGTATACAGAAAAGGCTTTATATTTGGCCTATACTATGCTTAATCATTTAATTGAGAAATACTGTACTTACAAGTAAATGTTTTAGAAAGGTCTGTAAACTAGTTGTATATTCAGAGTTTCCCTTCTGTTACCTTAAAATACACTTAAAAGTATACATTTAGAAACTGAAACGTGGGCAAGCATGAATAACACCTTTAATCGCAAAGCTTATTTTAAAGTCTTTTCTAATATGAGTTTAAACTTACAAAACAGTTATATTTAATGTTAAAACAGCTTGATTTCAGTCGTAGGTTAACTCACCTCTCACCCAGAAAATACAACATGAAGGTGTGAAAGAGGAGTTATTTGCAGTCGTGTGTCGAAGTAGAATATTATTGCGAACATAATGCTCTGCAGACGCAGTGCAACCGCTGAGCAGCAAGTACGCAGGAAAAGAGCGCTGCAATTCTGGATATTATTCGTGTATCACCATGACCACCACAGAAAAACAGTAAACTGATGCAAGAACAGAGCCTGGCACACACAGCTTGAGGCGTCCTCTCATCAGCCTCGCTACTGTAATATAGCATGTGTTCGGGGTTGTTTTGGGTAGGTGTACAGATGATTAGTCAGAATGAATTCAAGAAGGACTTTCAAATTGAGCAAACAGAAATCTTTCCCTTGTGGTATATTTCACAAAACTCTGAGACAGAGGCGGTGTTGATCTGATACCTTGGTTCTGATGCCGAATGCAGTCGTTCAGGATGGAGACGAAGCGGGCCCGCTTCTCCTCCTGCTGGAAACAGAAGTACGAGTCTCTTCTGTAAGGCAGTCTCAGGTACACCGGAAGCGGACCAGGGACCGTCACCACAGGAACGGAGGGCTCTTCCTTAGAACCTGAACGGCACACAACAACTCATTCCAATGGGAAGAGAGAGATCAGGATGATGAGCTAGATAAACTCTCACCGTTGGGATCAGGGAAGGCCTTGTCTACGACAGCAGTGTATTTCTCCTCCGAGGTCAACACTGTGCCCCCTGTTGGCAGGAGTTTGTGGCGGGCTGGGGTTCCCTTTGTATAGGACTGGGTGAGTGAAATAGATCAGCATCATGAGAATGCTCTGTCAGAAAAAGTGCCTTTACATGAAAAGGATCATAACTGTTAACCTCCTGGCTATCGTGTAGCTCCAGGCTGTGGTCGGCACGAACCACGACAAATCTCTCTCTCCACTTTCTGTTGTCATCAAAGTAAAGCATACTATCCTGGTACAGGACCTCTGAGGCCTGCAGAGGCTCCTAGAAGTGAAACAAACTAGCGTCAGTGAGAGTAAAACTCTGCAACAGCATGAATCAGATAACAGTGTGAGGGAGAGTATAATAAAATCACTATCTCACCTTCTGTTTGAGGAGCTGTGCCTGTCCGGCTCTGTGCTGCTCCACCTCATCCTTCAGATGGCAAAAGAAGGCGACACAGCTTTGTCTTCTGTAATGAGGACTAAAGTTCTTAAGCTCAGCCTCTGTCCGGCCTATACACATACAAAAGATCAGAGAAAGAATTTGCAGTAAGAAGAAGAGGGTGTTATTTGATATTACATTTATGGTTAAGTTATTTGAAATATATTAATTGTAACTGAGTCAAGACCAGACCCTCAAAATCCCAGAACACAGACTAAATTCAGACCCTTTAAGACTCATATCCAGACCCAGACTAGACCCTGTTAGACTCAGATACAGACCAAAACTAGACACGGCAGGACCCAGGTCCACACCAAGATAAGACTCCTCAAGACCAAGGTCCTCAAGATTTAGACAAAGACCAGACCTTTTAAAAACCAAATCCATACTGTCATGATTTTCAGCTGAAGTGCTCACAAGCCCCTCCAGAAGCCACTCCATCCAGAACATAACCATCATCTCAGAAACTCCATTTCCCATAACACCCCATGCCTATGACTGTTTGCACACACCTGGTTAGGAACTGACCCGGTTCCTATCAGGAGGACTATTTAAGTCACACACACATTCACCTCATTGCGAAGTCTTGTATTGCACAGGCCTGCATTTCTGAGCGTTTTCTTTTCTCTTTGTGGTTCCATGTATTGCCTTAGACTGTTCTCCTCAGTTGATTGTTTGCTGCCTGCCCCGACCTCAGCCTGGTTATCATTTATGTCTCTGGATGGTAACACTTTCTATGAAGCCTGTATTTATAATTATAAAGGTATTATTAAGGCATGACTTCATAATGCATTATAAAAAACCTTATAATGTGTCATCATATCTCATGAATAATCATAATAACATTATTACATTTACATATTTGTGGTTATAATTTAAGATTATGACTATTTTTAACACACAATGAACACCGCATTAAATCTACTTCATTTATAATGCACTATAACATATCTTGAGATTGCTTATTTAAGACCTGCACAGTACCTTACAACATCTTGTGGGTGGTTAGGTGCTGAGTGTTATTTGAGTGTTTCCTGTAAGGTTAATATTAACTAAAGTGAGCTAGCTAACACGTTCTACTGAAAAATGGCATGTAGTTGCAGAGTTACTTATCAACAGAATAAAATTCAAAGCTAATGTGCCAAATTACACATTTATCAGATCTGATATATGATCTTATGGCTATTTAAGAAAAAAATAGTATAGTTATTTTTATTACTTATAAGTGGTGTTTGTCACCTTTAAGCAAAGTGACATGAGTTAAATGGCAAGATATGAGACTTATAATGCATTATATATGCACTATATAACTATACATTTTATATTATATGTATTTTACAATATAATCCATTGTAATTATGTTCCTTTTGTGTTATAAATAATCATACTCTTAAAAGCTAACCACAAATAAGTAATTATTAAAACTGTTCTTTTATGAATATTCATGACATGATACAATATATTTTAAAAAGTTATTTATGACGCATTATGCATTCAATATAATTATGGCAACATATACATGTCAAAGACAAGTCAGACATGCTCCTTTGCCAGTTGTGATGACTGGCTACTGGTCCAGGTTTTTAAAAGATTTTTGGGTCAGCACACCTTAGTAGCTTAAACAGATCATGTCAATGTTTGAAACTGACAGCTCGGATGCCCAGATCATGTGTTTTCGTAGTTCTTGTTGTCCCTTATTGGTGCAAAATTTTCACAAATTAAAAAGGATTCATGCCAATATTGTCCAAACCCTACTTTTCTAGGGCGCTTCCAAACTTTCGAAGGGCAGTCTATCGGTCTATCTATCTAACATACCTGCAGTGACAGGTGTTAAGGTAATACAGTGAGATCATGCATCTTATTGTTCCTGAGGGAGGAGAAAGTCCCTGACTCATTCCTAAAGACTGAGCCATCTTTACCACTTCACTGCACTGCCAAAATGACATGGCACTTTTCCATTTCAGCATTATTCCACTGAGCAAACTAAGTTTATAACTTTATTTGCAACAGCTCTTGGCCTTGGATCCCAATTTCCAAGCTTTTAAAGAAAAATATCCTTGTACTTCCGTGGAAATATAATCTTCTGCCAAGGTGAAGTATAGAATTCTGATTGTCTGGAAGAAGCCATTGGCAGCAGCTGACAATATATCCTTTACAGGGCACGTTAGACATGGTCTATTAACCATCACCACTGCTTTGCTAAACAGTGTCTGATCTAATTAAGACTTAATTAAGAATACTACTGATTTGTGGTTCTGCTCTGGTCACCGTGATGATTCTGATCTTGACTTTACCAAAATGGTTACTGTGGAGTCTAGAATTCAATGTGAACTGGATATATCAACTTAAAATGTGATTTCAATGTGCAAAATGTAGCTGACTGATATCTTGCCAAGGTAAACTAGTAACCATCACTGTGTTAAAACCTGTCGGCTTCATTTTATCATCCTGTGTTGTTCAAGACATTAAAAACGTAAGCTCTCAGACATTTCTTTTGTGTGAGAAAGTAACGGAAAACTTTAGTCATGGATACATTTCTCTGTTCCTTGTTGGATTCATATTATATTCATAAATCCCACTTTTTCATTTCAGCTGACTGACTCAATGATCTGATCTAAGTCTCTCTGTTTCTCACGTATATCTCTCATATGGCTCCAGAATATTTAAAATATTGCACATGAGTCAAAATGATTACTTCTATGGTGCTTTGTTGTCTTGTTTTGTATTTGAAAAAACAATAAAAAAGTAAGGACTTACACAATTATTTTGGTTTTCTTTTTATGTGAATGATCCCTTTAATTAGATAAACACTAAAAATAAAATTATTTGAAGATACACAAAAACTAAAATATTTTACCAGTTCCTGGGTTGAAAGGGAATGAAGGTGGATATTTATTTCTACAAACCCAATAATCAGATCCTGTTTTTGATTCTCACCACCCTCTAATCATACATAAATCATGCATCATGTACGAATACATACATGATCATAAATGAAGTCAGAAATGGTTTAACCAGCTTAAATCTAGACAAAAACAGGTGCATCATCTGAAAATAAGCAATACTTTTAGCCAAACTAAGTATGAGACAAAACAAGTTACTACATTTAATACTAAAATTTACTGCTCTACAGTAACCCTAAAACACACTTGCTTATCTAAGATCTTACTTCACACTTTTACAGTGTCACACTTTAAAGAAATCTCTATCATCAAAAAACATTGAATTCAACTTCTTGAAACATCTTGAAGAAATAGAAAAACAAACAGTTATTTTAAAAAGAATCGCTTTTTCAAGGCAGATTTCTTTCTTCCTCGTCCCACCTGCCCCTCCACTTAAGGAAGTTTTACTTATTATTATTAGATATCATTGACTTTCACGGGTAATGTTGTTTATAAAGGTGCTGCACAAACACATTTGGATAGACTTTAACTTAACTGAGTTAGAGAACAGACATCTGCTCTGAGGAGGGCAGAGAGATGAGAGAGTGGTTTCCTGTAAAGGACACACACACCACAAATACACACCACACAAACACACACTTGTGATAAGAGCACGACGGTTGTAAATCCTGGACAACTCAGCATATATTCTTTCTAAAAGACAGAAATTGAGCAACAACTCACCTCTCTGGCCACATTCACAACAGTAGCACTGGCAGCAGTACTGCAAGAATGTACTTAGCATTTTGATATTGTCTGCCCCTGTCCCAATTCACTCAATTTTGGAGGTTTTAAAAATGATCACTGTGTCAGCTATATCTTCTACAAGCCTGAAACACGAAGAGGCATGATACAAGAGGGTAAAAGTGCATCTGAATGAAGACGCATCTACAACACATCCCACAAAGTTACAAACAAAATAAACTCTTAAGATTTTTGAATACACACAGTGTTTATATTTGTCCTCATCATCCTTTTATCTGGACTGAGATTTCAAACAGCTTCTAGCAATAGTGGAATCTTTGTATGGTGGTGGGCCTTTCTTGGTAATTGGTATAATTTAATATAATTGGTGCCTATTCCAGGTCCAATGTAATTGCAGGATGTATTGATGCAGATAAAAACTCTCTAGAAAACAGAGAGAAAAAGCTGGATCATTTATAGTAGTGTATACAAATACATTTACATATCAATGTGCTTAATAAAGCTAGCCTGCAACTGTACTGTTAGTATAAAGTCTGCTAAATTAGAACATCTAATTTTGTACTTAATGCACTTTAACTGTGCAGAAGTAGTGCTGAAGTTCAACTAAAAATATACTGAAGTATATTTGATTGCGCTTAAGTGGTGGTTTTGCAAGTATACTTGCATATGTACAGTATGTAAGTATATTTCAAACTGATATTGTTCAAGATCTTCATCGATAATGACAATAAAACACATTTTAGGCTTAATATTAAGAAATGTGCTGAAATAGCATTTCAGAAAAAGCTTGATTACTTTTTATATTAGTAAATATTGAGCAATATGTCACTAATGTTAATGAATTTGAACTATACTATATATGAAATAAATGTATTATAAATACATATATTACTTCTTTTTTTAGGGTCACCAAGGATTCATTTATATTTGCTCAAAAAGATAATAAAAACTGTATAATATTGTGTAATATTTTTCAAACTTGAATTCATTTTATTTGATTCAAAAATTCATGGGAAAAGTGAATTGTTTACAGTCCTTATAGTCTTCAGTATTGCACAATAATTCAGAAATTATGCTGATATGCTGATTTGGCACTTAATAATTTATTTTATTTATTTATTTTTGATCAATAACTTTTATTTATATCGTACTTTTAACAATACAGATTGTAGCAAAGCACTGAACATTATCAAATAGGAGAATAGAGTGATGTTAATGTATAATGATGAGATTAAACTGTTTATTTATCAACTGCAGCGAGGGTCTCCGTAATCAAAACGACAATAATCACTAGAAATCAGGTGTCCCCAAATCAAGTTCAAAGTTCAAATCATACTTATCTGACCGCTATCAGTTTGTAGCAGTGAATGAGGATGTTTCATATCGATTACAAGTGCAGTATGGAGTACCTTAAGGCTCAGTACTAGGGCTGCTACTTATTACGCTTTATATGTTACCCTTGGGAGATATTATCAGGAGACAGGGTGTTAGCTTTCACTGTTATGCTGATGATACTCAGCTCTATATTTCTTCTCAGCCAGGTGAAACAAAATAAACTGAAAAACTAACGGAATGCATAGCTGATATAAAAAATTGGATGTCAAGTAACATCTTACTATTAAATTCTGATAAAACAGAGGTATTTATTATTGGACCTAAAAAACCCACAGGTAATAATCTAGAACACTGTCTAACACTTGATGGCTGCTCTGTCAGTACTTCTTCATCAGTTAGGAACCTAGGTGTGCTGTTTGATAGCAATCTTTCATTTGAAAGCCATGTTTCTAGCATCTGT
>JAUCMU010000042.1:7255012-7274943 GCA_032275025.1 Enteromius treurensis | reverse complement strand
AAGACGAGGAATCGCCCGCCAACTTCAGATCATTCTCCTTCAGCGACGGATTCTTTGCTGTCCCTGACTGGAAGCCTGACTACTCTGCTCTTCGGAAAATTTTCTGCTGGATTCTCCCCTGCCGCCATCTGGCGAATTTTCTAAAAGAGCAAATTCTCTTCATCAAGACTCACCATGCCTCATCGCCACTGCTCCATCTGCACCGCTCCGATGCCGCCGTCGGACGGGCACAGCGAGTGCATCTCCTGCCTAGGGAAGGACCACGCGGACATGGTTTCATTTGTGGTATCGGACGATGAGCTGCTGGAAGAGGTTTCACTGGCAGCTTCGGAAATGGATGAGCTGTCGGGCTCCGAGGACCCCGCCCCATCCGGTCCGTCTGAACAGAGCTCCAAGAAGCCGGACCTCGACCCCGAACTCTTCCGCGTCCTGTCCAAGGCCATCTCCAAGCTCGGACTGGACTGGTCCCCTCCGGAGGACCCCTCGAGGAGTAGGCTCGGCGAGTGATACCTGCCGGGGCGCTCCCAAGCCCCTCGTCAGCGCTCCACTCCTTTTTTCCCGGAGGTCCATGAGGAGCTTACTTAGTCGTGGAAGTCCCCTTACTCAGCGAGGCTCAACACTCAGGCATCTACCGCCTTCGCCTCACTCAATGGCGCAAAGGAGAAGGGCTAAGAGGCGCTGCCGCCCCTCGAGCGATCCGTGGCTGCTCACCTCTGCCCCCCCTTCTTCAGCTGGATGGAAGGAGAGGCCTCTTCACCCCTCGAAGCCATGGACCACGTCAGCGCTGGCAGGACGGGCCTTTTCCTTGGCCGGACAGGCAGCCTCTGCTCTCCACGCGATGGCAGTGCTGCAGGTTTTTCAGGCAAAGCTCCTCGCCGCCTCCGAGGGCTCACCTGACGCAGAGATCGTCAAGGAGCTCTGCAACGCAACGGACCTGGCTCTGAGGGCGACTAAGGTGACGGCCCAAGCCATCGGCCTGTCGATGGCGAATAATTTTCTAAATAATCTTTGTCCTGACTTTCAGAGCTGTTTACTCATCAAACATGGGCCAACAGAATGGTTATTGATGTGTATACATGCAAAGTCATCAGATATTTGGTTGATGATGAAGAGGGAGGGAGAGAGATCTCCAATCTTTCAAAGGTGGGCAGGTTAAGGTGTTGTAGGACTTTCAAATCTTTGACACAATGACTGTACTGTCTGGTTTAAGGTAGAACCTTTTTTTAAACCTAGGTGCAATATTAGCATTTATTAACATTTAATCATACATAACAATTTTTTTTTCTAGTTTTTATTGTGGCATAATGTAACGATGTCATGGTGTCATGTGCTCTCTATGTTTTTGTTTTCATTCTGTGTCCACGTGTCTTGCCTTGTTTGTAGTCCTGCCCCTTTTCATTAGTGTTTGATGTTGCCCAGCTGTTAGTCCCAGGTATCTTGTATTTCAAACCTTGATTATGTTTGTATTTAAACCATGCCTTGTTAGTTGTTCAGTGTCAGTCATACAACGTAATTTTGTCTCTGCGTTTTCGTTCAGCCTGCCCTGTTTCCTGTTCTTTTGAAGTCACGTCTCCTTGCCCTCTTGTCGCTGTGAAGCGAGACCCAAAACATTACAGAACGAATGAGCCTATAGAAATGGAGATGGCATTCGCTGCAGGGCTTGCCTCATTGTTATGCCGAGACCTGCCGTTCAAAGACTTTGTCACAGATTTTTACCAACTCGCTGAGCGGTCGGGTCTCGGCGACAGTAATCATCGCAGCCTTCAGACACTGTGCTTGTAATCACTGTCACATCGAGCTCCCGGATACCACAGGGCTAAAGTGGAGATCTGCCTTATTTATCAGCCTTATGACAGTCCGGGCACAGACGGGATGGCTGCCCAGATCCGCCGAAGCACAGCAAGAGCGTCGCCGGAGTCCCGCGCCAGAGTCAGAAAGCAACGCCGAGTCACTCGGATCCCGATCAGTCGAATCCCGATCAGAGGTTCAGAAGCCCAGCCTGGAGTGCCGAATCTGTCTTCCGCAGATTTCAGTCTGCAATTACTCACTCTGGATCCAGAGTTTCGTTGTAATGAGCCCGTCCAGTCACTCGTGGATTCCATTCTACCAAATCCCACTCTGGATGTAGAGTGCGAATTGGAAAGTCCTGAGTTAATCCCCGCGGTTCACGGTCCCAAATCAGGGTCAAGGGAGTCGTTGTCAGTTCCGGTGTCCGAGCCTCGGCCAAGAGTGCAGATCGAAATTCCCGCAGTGTCCAGTTCAGATCTGCCGTGGCTATCCAAGGGTCCAGATCTACCATGGCCGTCCAAGGGTCCAGATCTGCTGTGGCCTACCAAAGGTCCAGATCCACCATGGCCACTCCAGAGCTATGTCATGCCCGGGAGGCCTCCTGAGACTCTGCCCCTGGCACTTTGCCTCTCGGGCACTCACCCAACCACCCTGTGTATTACTTTGTTGGCATGAGGACACACCTTTCCAGGAGGGGGGGCATTATGTAATGCTGTCATGGTGTCATGTGCTGTCTTTGTTTTTGTTTTCATTCTGCGTCCACATGTCTTGCCTTGTTTTTGTAGTCCTGCCCCTTTTCATTAGGGTTTGATGTTGCCCAGCTGTTAGTCCCAGGTGTCTTGTATTTCCAACCTTGATTAAGTTTGTATTTAAACCGTGCCTTGTTAGTTGTTCAGTGTCAGTCGTTGTACAATGTAATGTTTGTCTCTGCCTTTTCGGTTAGCCTGCCTTGTAGCCTGTGTTTTGTTGATGAAATGTTTCCTCTTCTTTTGAAGTCACGTCTACTTGCCTTCCTGTCGCTGAGAAGAGAGACCCAAAATGTTACACATAAACAGTTCTATATTTCTAGGTTGTGTTTATTGTTTAAAGATAAAGTGTGTGATTTCTCCATCACCAAACAAAACTACAAAAATGAAAGCAATATTTTTTTTTTTCAAACACTCCGCCCTGCCTTTTATTGGTTGGACAAACTAGTAGTTCTGCCTCAAATAATGCTATTTATGGAGCCAGTGCTAAATTCCATCCAAATATGTACTTCCATAAGACGTGCAAAAATTACACACAGTCATTTGCATGAACATTGAGCTCCTATATAAGGCAAGAGATTACAACACTGACTTATGTACTGTAGTTACAGTGGTATTTAAGAATATTAATCAAATATTGTATAACACAGCATTATAAAAGGATACATTGGACACCTATGAGGAATTCTTGGAATGTTTCCTCACACAGCAGGGGATGATCGAGCTGTGGTTAGAATCACAGACTTTCTATTTTAGTTCAAGATGTTTATATTACATCACTTCAGTCTAAATATCTTGATCTCAAAGATGTCTCAAGCAAATTAAAAGCCTACTGGTCCACAGATTCTTTCCTTTTCGTCACTCTAATTCGATCTCTCTTTCTCTCACAGCATTCCAGAGACTAGAGAGAAATTCCCAACATCCTCTGTCAAGGAGCTTCATTCTTTCTGTGAATGGCATTTAACCCTGTAAAAACTAAACTAAACAAAACAAACAAACAAACAAACAAAAAACACTGGTTAATGTACAAATCCTTCACCTTTTCTGACCAGAAGCATGGACTATGAATGTAGTCTTAAAAGCGTTCAGTTAGTTGATCTGTTTGTCTCTGAAGGCCTGAAGCTGGAAAGTCTGTAACATTTTACAGACTTTCAGGCCTTCAGAGACAAACAGATTTTCATTGCAGTCTTTGTGTAAAATCTTGATTGGTTCAATTAGTTAGTGCTCACATTAGTTTTTCTAATTCACTTCAGTATTGAACGAGTCCTTTTCTGGGGTTAATGCAATATAAAGTCATTATGGCGAGCCATGTTCAGATGGCATTAACTGTGATAATCTGTTTTTAATCCCAATTCCAATCCGTTACCCAAATGAAGGCCAAGAAAGAACGTCAACAACAAATAAGACGTTCCTGGAATCAGTCTGAGGGCCAGTCTGTGAGATGTCACTGCAGAAGAACTGGCTCTGTGTTCACAATCCCATAATAGATTCGCATTATCCTGACGTAAGCCCTTGACTGCTATTTAATTACCATGACCTTCAGCATTCACACACCTACACTCTATCTCAGAACCTTATTACTGCTGCTCCTGTTGTAGTGGCAGCTGAATGAGGGACGAGCCCGAGATGAATGGTAGTAATATTTACATCCAAAGGACCTCGGAGGAGGATGAAAGACTGACTCACTGATGGTCTGGGGGTCAGACGAATAAGGCCTTCATATCTCATCTCAGCCCAAAACATTCCTGTCTCAGTTATGTATACTCCTGGGGGGGTCATGGTAAACTGGCCAACTGAGATAAATGTTGTTTGACGTCATCCTCTTATTTATAGAAAGGTAATATTTGGGCATGGAAGTGCCTTTTCATGTCAGATTCAAAGTACAAACACTCCACAAGATTGCACACATACACACACACAGATGTGCCGACTTGTATAAATGTAATGATATGTATTTAGATGACACACAGACAGATTGACAGGCAGTGATTTATTTTATCACGTTTTAGGAAACCAATAGCTGATGAAAAATAAATTAAGCTTTGATTTGGATATGGTAATGCCGAGTTCAGACTGCACGATTTTAGCCCAGACTCGCCGACAGGTTTTGAGAAATTGCAGACAAATGCCCGAAATCACAGCCAAATCAGTGCTCATTCACACAAATGACAATCACACAGCATGAACTATCAAAGGCTCGTTCTGAGAGAATCGCTGAGAGAAAGTAGCTGACACCCGTGAGATATTTGACATGCTAAATATCTGGACCTATCGGCAATTCAAAATAATGCTGTGTGTATGTGTTCTGACTGAAAATAACATCGGCGATTACCTACAGCCAATGAGAGAGCAACAACCAGGGCAGCGGGAAGTTGGGGGAGGAGTTACGAAGGTATAGACGGTATATCCTCCTCCATAATCTTCTTTTCGCTGCAAACAAGCGCACCTGCAATTTGTATGGGAAGCTTCATGCGCACTACCATTTTTTATTAATAATCCCAATATCAAGTGAGAACTCCGGTCTTGCACAAATGACCTCGCGTTGTTTCCATGCCACTTCTCACGCTGTGAGACAACATTGTCAGCGATTCTTCTTGTTGTAAAGTCATGCACAGCACCGTCAATACAACCCCAGATACTCATGCAGTGTGAAATTATCTGTGATGCGACTACTTTGAAAATCGTGCATGATTTTAGCCCCAATTTTGACTCAGCAAAAGGTTCTGTGCTCGTTCACGCGAGTGACAATCACAAAGTGTGAACTATCAAAGATTCGATCTGAGAGAATCGCCGATGTATCACCGCCACGGCATGCTAAATATCTGGACCTGTCGTCGATGTGTTCTGACTAAATAACATCGGCAATTACTTACAGCCAATGAGAGAGCAACAGTGGGATGTTAGGGGGAGTTACGAAAGTATAGAAGGTAAATAGCTATAATCCACTTTTCATTGCAAATGAGCGCACATGCAATTTGTTTAGCAAGCTTCTTTTGCTTGCTATTATTTTTAATAATGATCCCAGTCTCAAGTGAGAACTCCGGTCTTGCACACGTTGTTTCCTGTCACTTCTCGCTTGCGTTTGGCAGTGAGACAAAGTTGTCGGCGATCCTTCCTGTTGTAAAGTCTTGCAGTGTGAAACCCCCTGATGCCAATCTATCATGCATTGTGAACATGGCAGCAACTGAATACAACCCCAGATACTCATGCAGTGTGAAAAGATCTGTGACGCAACTACTTCGAAAATCGTGCAGTCTGAACTCGGCATAAGGGAGGCCAGAGGTCCGTTTTTCATGTATTTTGTGTTAGACCAGCACAAAAAAAGGGAAAGGAAAGGACGTGACATGTGGACAGGTATGGTTTCCGGTACTAGGAATTTATGCTCTGCATTTACCCATCCAAGTGCACACACACACAACAGTGAGAAGTGAACAAACATGCACACACACGCCGTAAACACACCCGGAGCAGTGGGCAGCCATTGCTGTGGCGCCCGGGGAGCAGTCAAGGGAATGGTGCCTTACTCAAGGGTCTCACCTCAATCATGGCATTGAAGGTGGAGAGAGCTCTAGTTATTCACTCCTCCCATCTACAATCCCTTCCACACCTGGGACTCAAACCCGCGACCTTTGGGTTACAAGTCCAACCCCCTATCCATAAGGACATGACTGTCCCAAAAAAACACCACAAAAAAATTCTAAATATGGTATTGCTGTAAATTACTTTAATGAACCTCGGAACCAAATTTTTGTATATTGCATAAGATGGCTCAGATAGGGATAGTTCACCCAAAATTTTAAATTTGGACACAAATAAAGATAATAAATTAAAGTATACCATGTATATACGCACACATTATATTCAGATTAAAGTGTTAACAACTTAAAACTTTGTTTACGTATGTGATACTCTCCAAAATGGTACTATAGGGTGATGTGGAAGAGAGAAATGGTTGAATTTTCACAAATCTTGTCCGTGGTCTTTCATCTGATTACCACCATCATATGGACTTTTACACTACAAAGACGGTGTTATACCTCGGTGTTATAGCGCTATACCTCCAACTGGATTTCCCATCAGCCATTGCACTGAATGGAGACACAGCTGTCATTTTTGGGTGCGCTATCCCTTTAAAGGTGTCATTTGTAAAATTGAGTTAGTGGTTGAAAAGGATACTGCAGTTAAAATTAAAATGATTATTCCCCTCCTACTCAAACTCTACATCAGGTAGAATCACAGATCTCTAACCCAGTTCATTTGCTGGCTTCCATGGCTACAATACACTGTTTTTCACATTAAGCCTGAAACCTAGGTGTTGAAATACTACTGGGTAAATTGGCAGTAGGCGGAATCATTTTTCTTGGAGAAACAAGTATGAGAACTAGCATGTTTCCTAAATATAGATAACATATTATGTACATTTAAAAAACTGTATCAAATGGTATCAAATCTGTAAAAAAAATCATAATCTATGGACATAATGGATCTCAAAACAAACATTTAGGAATGAGAAAGACTAAATAAAGAACAACCAGATGCCAGATTTACTAAACATCCTTTTTTTTCTTAATTTTTCTTTACTTAAGTACAAAGGTAGTAATATTGTATATTCCCAAAAAACTTTTTTTTTAAATAATGTATCAATTAATATTCAAAAATATCAATATTCAAATAAATATTGTAGTGTTTCCAGGAAAGAAAAATATAAACTACTGATGTAACTGGGCCTACAGAAAAAGTCCACAGATCCTTGCTGACACATACTGGAATGAATAAAGACCTCCTCAAAAGGATGTGATGCCTTTAATGCAGAGGTTGAAGCACTTACATGAACATTGTGTTTTTCTGCTTTGCCTTGGTGAACCATTAACATGACTGGGACTACTGATACTTTGCATGAAGATCTGTTTATAAAACTTCATATTGCAACAAATAAGGGGTCACAGAAAGGTACGTATGCTCTGCAGAAACATGGAAAGACAGTTAACCGTTAATGCCAACCCACAGACATGCATGAAAACACACAATTAAACAGCAGATGATGTTTGAAAGTTTAGCAAAGTATGTTATTTTTTACAGTAAAATCAAAGGCCAAAATGCAAGCTAAAGACAAATGATACTCCATTAGTTTGTATAGATTATACAGTTTTATTGTCTCCTGAACATTCGTTTTCTCTTTACTTGACCGCTGAGGCATGTCATGCGAAGAAGCAGATTGGTTTTAGTCAGTAGGGGGAGAAAACACTTCACCCTTCATTCAGAAACACTCTGTTCTCTCTCTCTCTCTCTCTCACACACACACACACACACACAATGTGAATGTGCATGTCTACGTGTGCATGAGTGCTTTAAACGGTTCATGTTACAGGGTAGGGCTCTGTATATTACCAATAGCGGCACTAGTACTGATGCACATATCTTCAATGTTAAGGAAAAGTGCTAAAACATCTCTGTCTCTTATCCCCCCACCCCCCGCCCCCCTTTTCTCTTTCTTTCTCCCTCTTTCCCTCCCTCCCCGCCTTTTTCCATCAATAAAAAATGAGGATTACGCACATCTTCCCCTCACAGTTCTCTCCCTTCCCTCATCTTTCTCTCCTTGACAAGATTTGCGCAGGGCAACCTGTTGAGTGCATCACACACGCACTTATAACATTACATTTATAGAGACATGAAAACAGACTCTCAAAGTTCCTCCAGAAAGACTGACAGATACATTCATAGCTTCTTTCAGTGGCACTTAAGAAGATGGCAGTGCACCTGTGCATACACACCACATACCCTCTTGATGATGTCTTGATGTTTTTGTTTGATGACGGAGCGTCACTGTAGTGTTCTGGAGAGAGTTTGAGTGTTCCTTGTCTTTGCAGATCCCATTTCCCATTAACTGCATGGTGCTACACTCACATGTCATCAGTGCGTCAGTCTTGCTAATATCTCCCACTTTAACCAAGGGCTTAACAAATCGTTTCTTGAAAGTGTGCTCTATCCCTAGGTTGAGGAATTAAACTTTTCTCCTGTGCAGTGGCATTAAAGTGTGGAATTGAACAGAGACAGTAAGCCTCTAAATATAAACCCATATTATGGTCTGTGGCACTGTGGTAGATCACATGTGTCATGGTGTAGGTTCAGGTCTGATTTTTTACAGTTCCTAAGTCCAGGCAGTTATGTTGGGGATCCAGTGTTTTTTGTGTGGTCAAGTTACAGTCTTGCATTATATTCACATGTTTGGTTTAAGCAAATTAAATTATTGCAGAAGATCTGCATACAGTATGTCAACAGAGATGAGTCGATGACTTCACTGGAAGACGGAGCTAAGACATTTCAATTAAACATCATAAAGTCCAAAGAAAATTTAAAAAAAAAACATATGCTATTATACATTTTCTACAATAAGATCTCTAATATACATTTAGAAAACAGAAGAATTTTCTTTTCTTTTTTTGCAATTTACCTAAGACTGTTCGGGAGGCAGGCACACTCTGTCAATTTGAATCTAGATTAAAGACACATCTCTTAACTCTGACTCACACTTAACACACTAAAACACATTTATTAATCAAATCCATTAAAGGATTGTTAGGCTGCATTAATTAGATCAGCCAGAACCGGGAACACTTCCCTTAACACACGATGTACTCGTTACATTGTGAAAAGAATGGCATCTACGCTAACATTACTCTGTCTCTCTCTTATTCTGTTTCTCAGTCCGTATCCAGATCAGATGGTGTATCAGCACAAAGAGATGATCTTCATCGGACACCAGAACACATGGATGAGCTCCGTGGACAGATCACCGGAACCAAACGCTCACAAACACACACACACACACACTATAAGTCTGCACAATCTGACATGTGGTTAAATGATGAAGAAAGTTCAAATGGAAATCATTTGTAAGAAATGTCTTAATGTCACTTTGATCAATTTAATGGTTGCTGAATACTTCCTTGCAAAACAAAAAAAATCTTACTGACCTATATGCATATATGTCAACATAGACAAACAACAGATAAGGGGCAGATGGTTACTGATAAACAGCATGTGAAATAAATTGTGTCCAGTGATGAGTTAAGCAGATCTAGCAGGTCTCTCCCTGGGCAATTCATAAATACAGAGTGTTTTCTCAACTGTTCTGCAGACTATCGCACATCTGTACTATAACTTTGGTCTTAAACTTCCTTCATCTCCCCACACACAAACAGGGTTTTAAATAGTCCCTGTCTCCAGTTTCTCCCCTGATCACTGGTATCCTGACAGAGGATAGTGTCTGGGACTTCAGTTTTGTTGTTTTATATGTCCCTTATCCTTTGCTTCACAGAATTTATATTCCTTTGATGCGAGAAAAAGGAAGGTAAAAACAAGGTAAGTGTAACCCGTGTGAAATCCAGACTATGAAAACAAACACGCAATCATGTCACCCAAAGCTTAGTGAGAAAAAGTACAAAGCCTCTACACGGTACGTGTTATTTGTGAAGTGAAGTCATTTCCTGCAAACTCAAGTGCTGCTAACTTCCGAGGCCGCTGTGAAATCAGGCAAAACGTTCAATATGAAGTTACACCTCAGATGAGGCCAATGATTTAAACTAAAATCTGAATCTGAAAATGGAAATGGAAAGAAAAGTGCCTTTCTCTGTGTATCTACAGTCCTCACAGCGGGCCTGGAAAAAGGGGTTTTTCTTTATGGACATAATTTAAAAAGTCCTACAGTTCATAGCCGAGACAGCCTGAGATACTGCCAAAACATGACATTTATGAAGCGGAACAACCAGCAGATAAAAATGACGATATGATGCAGAATTTCTAAGCAAACTAAAGTGTATATTTTTTTCTTAAAAAAAAACATTCTTTATTGAAATTGATGGTTTCATAAACATTCATCTTAAATATTAATAGAACCTTTTCATTTCACTGAAGGTTCTTAGTGGGAAACATTCTTTATTTTATTACAATTTTCTTTACACTACGGTGTTAAATTGTAGTTCTAACAACTGATCTCTTAGAAGTTGGGAAACTCAAAAGGGTACTTTGCCATTGCTGCAAAAACTTACTTTTGGAAGCTTTAGTTTTAAAAGTGCACCTCAAATACTGTACAATACGGTTTCAGAAGCCAACTAATTATGCTTTACTGTCTTGTTTTACAGCACTTTACAATGTTTTACTGTCGACGCCACTTGTTTAACTCTTACTGATGTTGAGTTATAAGTCTAGTGGTTTGGATGGCCAGCTGAGAAGAGCCTGCTTTTCCCATCACCTCTTGGCCTGCAGAAGAAGTCTGTAGCCTGAAACGCCCAACGAGGGAGACAGGCAGCTCTATAACTAATATATCAGATAGGAATGCTCTCTTTCCCTCTCTCTATTGTCCCTCCCGTCCAAACTGAAAAACAGCATGTGGTTCAGCAAATGTGAAACATTTTTGGAGGAGCTACATTATTTTGTCAGTGTGGGCTTATGTGGGAGGTTATTTTGATCCTTAATAATAAATTCAAAAAGTTATGCGGCAAACTGATCACTTTCAGAAATACTGAAATGTGGGATTTAAACACAGGATGCATGAAGCGTTAGGATTCTGATGTAAAATGAAGAAAAAAATGTTTATCTAAACCGGTCTTGTGAACTTCACTATGCAGAGGATCAGAAGTTCTTCTGCTGAAGCTCAAGATGCTCTTTGGATCTTCTCAAATCATCTCATCAAGTTTAAACAAACTTGCGGAGTTCACACAACTTGAGTCCTGCTGTCATTAAAGCAAATAGGAGAGATCTCCTAATCTCCTATTCGCTCAAATTGTTATGCTGATAATATCATTTTTCATTTTGGACTAAGAAGAGGTGGTCCTCCAACATCTGACACCATGGATCACTCTGTAACGCAACTCCCACAAGCCAAAGATGAGAAGCAACTCTCCAACATTACTGTCAGTTCAGGATAAGGCTCGATGGAGTGACACATATGTCAGTGTGTGATCAATCTGTGAGGGTGTGGGTCTGCCTCCAGCTGAGCTTGAGCTGTTCTTCTCTGGAAGTTTGGGAGGGTTAGTATGTAACCACTAGCATCATCCATAAAAACACCTAACCCCTTAAAGGGGTCATATGATACGATTTCAAATTTTCCTTTCTCTTCGGAGTGTTACAAGCTAGTAGTGCATAGATAAGATTGAAGTTTCAAAACCAAAGAGATATTCTTTATAACAGTTGTCCATGTTGTGAAGGTGAAATTTGTAAAGTTGTATTCACTACACTTTTTCAGAATAGTTCAACACAAATATTAGAGTGTGTTCAGCGCATTTATGGAGGACGGACTCCTAAAACCTGGAGAGCAGCCTATGCTGGCTGTGCACAGAGACTATAAAGTAGGGCAGTTCTACCTCTGCATGAACAGTCTGGCGCTTCTGACTCTGAAGATCTGAAGTTACATTCACTTATTTAAAGAATCTGCTACTTGCCATTCAAAAGCGAGTTTTGAGCAGTGAAGGGTAGTGCTTGTTGTTTGTTGTTACGATCACAAATGCAGACATGGTAATGTTTACGAGGCGTGATATAACGTGACGTGCATGAAGACAGTATTAAGTCATTAAAATCAATAATTATGTCTTCATTAGATGCAACAAATGCCTCTTTTGTGATGTGTTTTATTGTTTTGGTGTCCTAAAGCCAGGACACAACATCAAGTCGAACCGTTTCAGGAGGCGGGGCTTAGAGGAGAAACAAAAACAATCTGTTTTTTGCACCTTGAACCGCATAAACACATTGCATTACACCCTCGGCTTTTGTCGCCTTTAGTTGGTTGGTGTCGCTTAGGTGTGTCTGGGCCTTAAAAAAAAACACCATAGCAACCACCTAGCAACATCCTAGCAAACCACATAAAGCAACCATCTAAGAAACACCCAGAGCAACCGCCTAAAATACCACCCAAGCAAACACCCTAAAAACCACATAAACCCCCCCCTGTATGTCTTCAAGGTGTTTTGACACATATGTAATCAAAAGGGCAAATGCTTGGAAAAATTTTTTAACCTTCACCATATGAAAACGGTGAAAAGTGAGTCTGTCATGGTAATCCCTACACATCTTCTTTCCCACATGGTGAGCAAATGACAATGCGAACAACCATGACCGTGACCCACAAAATGAAGGGTAAATTGGCAAAGAAGCATATGATGTGAAGCTCAGTTAGAAGTCATTACGGTATGTTTCATGCAAGTGCTCAAACAAAAGCATCAGGGAAGTGGATCCAGATTTGCACAATTATGTTGCTGGCATTGAAAATGCAAGAGGATAAGGAACAGAGAATGATTGTGTCAACTGATTCAACTTTGCCCATGTTGAATAGGACATCTCAGCATGGTACCATAATACCTCAGTGGGCACAGATGGTGGCTTAAAACTGTGCTGAGATCATCTGAACACAAGATATGCTTAAGGCAGTGCCGTCAATAAACAGCGTCATACTTATAATCTTCTTTTAACTTAGTCAGCTTCAATATACGAATTTGATAACGCTATTTTTACAGTCCACTTTACACATTCTACTAGCAGTCATTAGAGCATTGGTTGACTATCTTTATTTTGATAGACTATTTGACTATCAGAAACTTTGCAAGTATATGTCAACTTGTTCTACTAACCCTAAACATACCCTATTCTAAGACCTAGTAGACACGTAGTTGCAAATTAATAAGAATTAGTTGACATGTAGTTACTTATAGTTACTTTATATACAAAGTTACTTATAGTAGAATGCCTAAAGTAAAGTGTAACCAAGAATTTGGCTGAAAAATCTGAATATCAGTTAATGTGATGACTGAACAGCAACACAAACTGCATGTCATCAGCACTTATTAATCTGTTAATCTTGTCAACATAAGTCATAGTTCACAAACACTCTCTAGTTTTAATATAGTGGTACTGTGCTAAATCTGTTTAGTGCTAATAAATTAACTTTGGGATGTCGTTCGTAATGTTATCAGGATGCCATTTTAATTGTAAAACTACCTGGACAAACAAAATTTAAATACATGATTATGCACCTGTAAAATCAACTATACATGTATTAAATAATCTAATAATATTTTAATTGAATAAAATTGTAATTAATATTTCTGCCACAGAACAAAAATCTAAAAAATGCATTTGTGACTTTCTAATTTGGTGTTTAATTAGGTTTTTTTTTTTTTCAATTCGCAATTGTTAGTTTATATAATTTTTTTCCCCTCAGAATTGCCAGTTTTCATCTCACAATTTGTACATTTTTCTTGTCATTTTGAGTTTACACCTCTTAACTCTTTTTTTCTCACAATTTTTACTTTTTATTGTAATTCTGAGTTTATATCTTGCTTGTTTGTTTGTTTGTTTGTTTGTTTCCATCATGGAAGCTCATAATTATAACCTTTTTTCTCACAGTTTGTGTGTTTATGCATTCCATTCCTGACTTTTCTTTTCATTATTGCAAGTTTAGGTCTAACAGTTGAGATTTCAGTCCTTTTTTTTTACTTCTGGCAATTTTAAGTTAATTAATCTCCCAAAATCAGCTTTCTTTCCTTGCAATTCTTTGCTTATATACAATATATCAAAATCCAAAACGTTTTTACTCAGACGTGTGCGTTATAAGAACTAACTTTCTTTTTAATGTGCAGTCAGTGTAAATAAATGTATATTTTATATCTTATATACTAAAGTTTGGCCTTCACAGTTGTGCTAAGCAGCAGATGGGTCACTTTATAGCATATGAAGTGAGTCCGGAGCACATCAGGCCCCTCTCAGCTAAATCAATCTTAGTGCCAAAAACCCATGACATCATGTAGGAGTTTAGCGGAGGAGGGTGTGGTGAATTTCGCCTCATAATTAAGGACATATTCTGTGCAGCGTTTATATGCTGGAGCTGTTTAGATTTTTACCATCTGTTACGTCAGCCTATACTGCTTTATGTCTAGTCTTTATGTTTTTGTCTACATGATGACTGTTTAATGGCATCTAATTAACTGTTATGGAACAAAAAAACAAATGTAATCAAACATGCAGAGTTTTAGCGACAGCAGAAACCCTGGAGTGATCCGAGTCCTCATTTAACCTGCGTGTGTATACATTGGACAGCACTGAGCAAATACATGCCAGGGCCCCCCCCAAAAAAAGCCAAGAGGACGTGGCAAATAACTTGAGTTTTTGGAGCACAAGGGCGGTATTCACTCCAAGACTGAAGCTCTTTCTGTTTCAGTTTATAACCCAGACTCTTATTCTGCTAATAGTTTACCAGCTAAAACCACACGAATGGGATGTCGCAGTGTCAGCTATTATAATTAGTGCTTATTCTCCTTTGATCATAATATAATACAGTTTATCTGTCCACCTGTATTAGGCGTCCTTAATATCACTGCAACTGGGGGCTATGTGCAATTTATTGAAATGCAATTTACTTAAAATCCAAAGCTCCCATGCAAGTACTTAAACAAGTGCGTAATTTAGGGAATGCAACCTTTTTATGTGGCATTTGTATTACTTCAAGTCAGCAAACCACTGGAGTGACAATTCAGCTGAAAAGACTGAACAATAAAGAGAAGTGAATGTTGGAACGAGTTTCCACTCTGGTCCAATGCTTCCTGTTCACTGCTGGCCAGATGAAAAAAGAGCAAAACAATCCCCATTATGCAGGAACAGCTGTGCTCGCCATCAGGGGAAGGAAACCCATTCTCTGCAGTATAAGCGCTCAGAATGTGAGACATTCCAGTGAAATCACATCTACGCTTTAGAGCGTTAACAAAGGCAGTGTATCAGAGATTCTGAGAGTGCTGAAAACGAGCAATAGAATGCATAACTGAATATGTAAATATTTGGGCAAAAAAGGAAATTGTGGTAATGCTTTCATTACTCTATAGAAGGTGTAACTAATAAAAACATAATGTTGTTGCTTATTCAATATTTCCTCACTTTTAAAGGAATAGTTTATCCAATTTATCTCAAACTTACTGACCTTCAAGTTAAGATATTGATGACTTTTGTTATTTATTGGAACAGATTCAAAGAAATTGCTTGTTCACCAATGAATCCTCCTCCAAAATTCAAACAGCTGATAAACACATGACAATAATCCACAAGTAATCCACATGACTCCAGTCCATCAATCCATTGCTTCTGGGCAAAATACATGTCCATAATGTATTCTCACATCAAAAACCCACAAGCTTTTTCACTTGAAAAAGCAACATTATGGCTAGAGGACTTCATATTTAAGCCAGATGCAACAGTTTAATATTAAAAACATTAAACATTTTATTGCAAACATGCAGCTTTTCTTCTCACAAGAGTTTGGATGTCAGGAGAGCTGTGTTGACTAATTCTGACGGCCCCCATTCACCTGCAATATTTCTCTGATTCATTCCAAAGATAAAAACTCGTCTACACCTCTGATGTCCTGAGGGTGAGCAAATTTTCAGGAACTGTACAATGTGTTGGATGAATTGCTAGCCTCATTACAACAAGGTCCACAAAATGAATAATAAAGCATTACTTAGTATTTATGTAAATGCACAGCATTTAGCCTAAGTGACATGGCTTATATTAAACTGAGCTAATGCATGACATTGCGGGTGAAATGATGATAGGTGGGGTTAAAGGTGTGGTGAGAGTTTGGGTGGGTGTGCACTCTGCACCGCACTGTTTAACAAACTGATGACATTTCCTGCACTACAGTAGTTGTCAAACACATGTCTGAAGTATTTCAGCAAAGTTATTATTAGGTAAGGTTATTTTTGCAATTCAATTGCCTACAACAGGCTAACTGATGGGATGAGCTTAATTTAGGCTTAAGTGTCCGATGCAGTAAAGCGTTTAGTGTTTAATGCAGGAAATCTGGATAAAGGAAAACAAGAAGAGCAGCTACAAGAGAACCTCCTATTTAATTATAAGCTACTTATTTTAACATTATAAACACGAAAGCTGCAACCGTTATGTCCATAGACATTTTTAGCTACTAGATGGAAACCCGTTTACCTCGTATGTAGCTTATTTTACTCTCGTCCAACAGACTGGATGAGGATGCTCCCATTGTGCAGTCGCGGCGGTTTCCGAGCGGAGTATTCTTCCCGTTATTAGTCCGATCCGGTTTTGAAGCGCAGCGCCTGTTTTGACTGTCAGATAATGACGAGAGCAAATAAACTGTGACTCAAGCATCTCAAACTTCCTCAAACTGCAGCAGCGCCGCCCGCTTATCCTCTCAGCGCTGTCAACATCCGAACAGCAGCTCTGGCCATGTTACACAGTATTGTTTGCGTCGTTTGTTGGTTTATTAATGCATTTGCAAATATTTTTAATTTATCTCAAATGCTTGTATTTTACAGCGAAAAGGGTATTTTGGAAAAAGGTTTGAAGAACAAGATGGCCATATTAGGATACGGCATATGACAGAATGGCACATTCTAAAATATTTGAATGTGCAAAGAGTGCAAAAAAAAAACAAGAAATTAAACGTGGGGCGCGTAGTCTGTTTAGAATTAGCCTAACTTACTCATAATACACTCGAAGAAGACGCAAACTATACACAAATTATTTTTTGTGTTGTTATTCTGAATGAATTCTATAAATTAAATTAACTACTTAAGTACTTTTTTCATTACTCTACTCCCCTCTAGAGGCACACTTTACAGTTGCTAACAAAAATGCTAAGCTGCAAATACGCTGATATATTATGCTAAATATCAAATACTAAATTAAATGTAAAAAAATTAAACATGTATGGGCTAATTTATAATTATGAAATAATTACGCTCAATCTTGTAAATGATGACTTACCAAAACGAAATCACATAATTATAAACAAACAACTTAGACTAATTTAAATAAATTACACTTCTCTTTTCATAATTATGACCCCATATCATATTTAAATTTTAAATAATTTTTATAATAATGTTTATATGACTTTTAAATAAGTGTGACTTATTTAAAGTCACTCATAATTTTAAATTAGCGTCTATAAAAAGGTTTACATTTAAGTGACAAATAATAGTGCTGTCAAACGATTACTCGCAATTAATTGCATCCAGAATAAAAGTTTTTGTTTACATAATATATATTTGTTTACTGTATATATTTTTTATGGATAAATAAACACAAATACAGGCTATGTTTGTTAAAAATATTATCATACATACTTGTAAAAATTAAATTGCAAGTAAATTTATAAAGAAAAAGGAACTATGTAATACGTGTCATTTTTGTACACTAATATGTGTTAACTGTTCACAACTGACTCGCTTGTTAAAAAAAAAAAAATACACCACATTTCCCAGAGTTCATTTAGGCCCACTGATCCGCCATATTGAGCGCAGCAGAACGCGCTGGCAGGGAGAGAGTGTTCATAACATTGAGATGTAAGTATGTAAACAGCTGCGGTTTCGCGGAAATATATGCTTTCTGGTTGTCGATGGTAATGTGTTCAGTAGCGTAAAAGCTTTAATATGTCACTATCTTGTCGACAATGTGTTCATAACGGATTTATTGTAGTCTGTAAATACAGCATCTGGATTAGCAGAGAGAGTTAGCCGTTAGCTGTACGTTTTCATGACAGCGCAGGAGATAAAACCTTTCCGCCTTTTTTTTCTCTTCCGTTTATTTTGTTTTGAGGTTTTTAATAACTGTCGGTTGCCGGAGAGCAGGCACAGTCATGCAGTTGACACTTGCTACGTGTAGATTTTTGTATTCTTTGACACAAAGAGTTAGAAGTGCCTTCAGGAGCTAATTTTTAGCATGCTAGCACTGTGACTGCAGGGTTAGACGGATTAATCGCTTATTATATCATATTGATTTAAAAAAAAAAATAAACAGAAACTCCTAAGCTGATGGTTATTTCAACATGGATCGAGATTAGTGGGCTAAGTAACCTGGCATCTTTCAATTTAAACCAGCGTCAACAGACCATAACATCCCTCAGATGTCAGTTGTCAGAGATGATCATAATGAATCTGACTCCGTTGTCCTCAATGATGTTTGAAAATTAAATGGAAAATATTGAATCAAAAATGAATTTAAATTTAAATTTTTTTGTTTTGATTTAGTATCTCACCGAAACCTGTAGCTTTAGATTTTCCTAATAACGTTACTTCCTGCATCCTTAGATCATGTTAATATATATTTCTCTTTGGCTGTTTTTTTCTCAGAGGTGAAAGACACACAGTGTATAAATATGACGCAAACGGTCCAGACGAATGGGATTCAACCCCTCAGTAAGACCTGGGAGCTTAGTCTCTATGAATTACAGAGAACTCCACAGGTAAGAGAATTCATTCACCCGTTATTGTTGATGCGTTTAGGTTTTTCCAAGTACCATTCTGACTTTATCTTAGCTGAACCCTGTCAAGAGATGTTTTTGGAGTATGTAGTTTAGTTTTAGACACTTAATGCAGCTTCTCTGGTTTTATGCTCCTCTAGGAGGCCATCACGGATGGTCTGGAGATTGCAGTGTCCCCGCGCAGCTTGCACAGTGAGCTCATGTGTCCCATCTGCCTGGACATGCTGAAGAACACCATGACCACCAAGGAGTGCCTGCACCGCTTCTGTGCCGACTGCATCATCACTGCGCTCAGATCAGGGTGGGTTTATATAATTCGATTTATATTATACTGTACTTATACTGGGGGGTTAAAAATGATCCAAAATCCGTTTTTTAGCAAGTTCATCACCATCCAGCATTCAAAACTATCGCCTTGCTTTAGCTCGATTCACAGCCCTGAGCTTAGGGTGATGTTTTCTTATTAAAATGGTTCTGGTAGGAATTAATGGGAAATTCAAGCATGCTGCTGTGTCAAGTTTTCCTGGCAGGTGACAGATTGTTTATAGCCTTTTCTCACAGCTGCTGGAATAGGAAAACTTCTCATTTTGATGGCGTATTTTAATCTAGAAAGAATCAGGTTTAGGAAACACATGTAAGTGACTGAAATTAGATTATATTCTATATTATATCATATATATCTGATTATAGATGGCCTGCATTGGATTACACAAGTTTTGTCATTTTAAAGAGAACCAGTTTTAAGGAAGAATAATTAGCTTTTAGCGTTAAAAGAATTTCTTTATATAAGATTTGAATGGTATTTCAGTTAGATTTTAAATTGAAATTTACATTTACGTTAATGCATACACGTCACACAATGCTGATGCTGTTAACATTAACAATTTGAGAACAAAGTATGACAATAATAATAATTTGCAGGGTTTGATGTGATGAGAGCTAGCCGATTGTTAGATTTATTCACAAGTGGCAGCATGATTTATTCTAATGCTTTTTTGCTCAGTTGGTCAGAACAAACGTGGCAGACTTGTTTCTTACTTGGTCAGATGACAATATACAGTAAAACATTGTGTTTTGGTCATCATACTTTCAAGATGTAGGCTAGAATCTGTGCTTCCTAA
>JAUCMU010000042.1:7226820-7243186 GCA_032275025.1 Enteromius treurensis | reverse complement strand
ATTAAATAATTATTTCAGGGCTCCGGTCACTTCTGACCGTGAGGGACCCGAGTGTGACCTGACGGTAAGGATCCCCAATTAACAAACGACACCTTATTGTCACCGATTCTAGTCTATATATTCTAGTCTATCTAGCTCCAAAAGCGGCACCTAGTGGCAAAGAATTAATTAGCATTTTCATTCAGACCAATGCGAAAAGACCAACAAGTGGATGGGCATTATTCTCATTTCAACGGGATTCGTTTTTAAAATGATTCAGTGATTCAGAGTCGACACTTTCTTTTGAGAGACTTTATACACAGTGCACTTAGATTAAAACTTTGCAGTTTGTTTTTATTCCCTTTATAGCTGTTACACACTGCATGAAAGTTTCAAAGCATTTTTTAAAAATCCATAATAGGGGCACTTTAATATGGAAGCCGATTCCGACCACTAAATTAAAAAAATAAAAGTTTTTTTAAAAACTTTTTTTCTTAGAAATTAGAGATATAAAGTATTATATTGTGAGTTATAAAGTCAGAATTACATGATATAAAGTCACAGTTCTGTGATATAAAGTCACAATTGTGAGAGATAAAGTCAGAATTGTGAGATAAAAATAAATAAAGTCGCAATATATATATATATATAAATTTTCTAATTAGGTTTCAATTTTACAACCATAAAACAAAGTTCCCAGAATGTTCTGGGAACCAACAATGATTACAAAATTAACTCGTTTTTAAAAGCACATGCGTTTTTAATATATCTACAGAAAGACACAGTGGAATTTATACTAGGAGGCACAATGGCTTTGAAGGACAGTCTTCAAAGGCTGTTAACGAGAGGAGAGGTGAAAAATTAACCTCCCTTCTTCTAGAGTGTTCCTTTGTGGGCTACAAACATTTCATTTCCTGTTTATCATACCTGTTTTGGGGCGGGTTGCAAGCACGTACATCCTGGCAATAAAATGAGTGTAAGAATAAACGATCTCTAAATAGAAAGTGTCAGTAAAAGCGAGGCATTTGATGCTCTTATGCATAAGACTCTTTAAAACCTGTGCTCACAGGCACTGCCTTGCCTTATGTAAGACACCACAACTATGAAAAATGACACAGCTCTTACATAATCTCCTGTTTAAAAGGGTTTAGTGTGCTGTTATATTTGCTTTTTACGTTGCACGTAGCTGTAAACCTTATTGTGTTTCTGAACGTTTAAAATACTGGTGATTTTAGTACATTTTTCTGAGTATAGAACAAATACTATGGTTTAACTGTGAATAGACTAAAATGTAGTTCCTGCACTGTGGTAATAACTGTGTGGTTTCCCTGTGAGTCACTACATCCTGTGGCTCTCAACACATATTAACAGAGCTGAGCAGAGTTGTATCAAGCAATTCAAATATAAAAGTCCTTAACAATAATATATTTAGTTTTATGTTTTTTCGTCTTGTCTTTTCTTTTAATTAAATAACATAGATAAATACTATATATATGAGATTTTGAACAGGGTTAAATGACCTATGTTGGTGTTCCAGTCTTCTCAAGTTCACTCATTTCACAGTGACACGGACACATTTACTTAGAGTGGTCTGTCCTAATATAAGCACAGATAATGAGGACTAACACTGCTCTGCTTTTTTTTATTTTTATGAATGAGGCACATTGTAACTGCCAAGAAACCATTTGACACAAATTTCACTGGCATAGTGCTCTCCACTATTCATGTACTTAAGCCTCTTAATGCAGCATGTAATCTGCATGGAGATGATTTTGACATGAAGACGATCTCCACACTACCACTGTTCCCACACATTTCTATGACCTTTACGGTCACAACTACTGGACCTTTGTTTTTTGGTAACTTTACACTTGCACTGAAAGTTTTGGAATGGATTTAAAAAAAAAAAAAAAAAAAGTTACAATATTTATCGAAATAAATGTCTCTGTATTAATTGAGACATGCTTTATACTTCAGAATATTAAAAAAAAAGCCCAAGTCTAGGTCTAGCCAAAGTAATATTTCCTTAAAGGAAATAAAGAAAGAAAGAAAAAAGAACATTATATATGTGTGTGTTTTAGATTAAAGTTGACACTCATGTTATTCAAAGTTGAAACGGTTTATTAATTTTTGCACTTTTTTGTATCAAAAGACACAAAAAACAAACAAACAAAAATCATTAGGAAATCAGGTCCAACAGATTTAAATACAGAAATGAATGAGATGAAACATTAATTGGTAAGTGACATTATCATCATTGGCTTTTTAAGCATAAAGCAGATACGGAATACACATCTATGTAAAAACAGGCCTGTTTGGAATGTATGCTTGTCAGCTTTACATGTTAGACGCTTGCATAAGTTGTATAAAAACGCTATAAAAAGGCAAAAGATACAATCCCACTGAAGCATTCCAGCTCCATTTCAGATCTTTAGAGCTTTAAGTATTCTGTGGTCTTAAGACTATCCAGTTATACATATTTAGATCTCAACTTCTATGAGAAAAGCATTAAATCAATGTCAAATCATTCATGATTATTTAAGCACTGCGCCATGAACCTCTGCCACAATCTAATAAACCTGTTTTCACGTCATTAAGCACACCAGCTTCAAATCTCTCTCTGGGGACTGGTTTTGATAGCAAAAAACAGAACTTAAAAAAATAATAATAAAGGAGAGAGAAATAAAGAAAATCTATTTACATAGTAATTATGCAATATGCAAAGGCTTTATGTCGCTTTGGGCAACTTCATATAAGCATCTATCAGTTTCTCTCCTCAGCACCTTAACAGATGGACATCAGTAAATCGGATCACATTACATTGTTAGTCTGTTTGAGAATAGGAGAGATCCCGACACGCTTCAATTCTTAATTAATGCCTCTATAAACGGGCTCCACTCATTGTTCTCTGGGTCATACGCCTCCATGGTGTTAAGAAACTCATTGCCGTCGAAACCGCCGACTGCACAGAGCACTCCGTTCAGCATAGCCAGCCCTGCATTGCTCCGTGCTGATGTCATGCTTCCCAGCATCCTCCACTCATTCTTGGCTGGGTCATAGACCTCCACACAGCGCAGAGCATGAGAGCCGTCAAACCCTCCGACCACAAACGGTTTCCCTGGAAGCAGTTGAAAATTACTTAATTGAGGCCAAGCCCTAAATTCAGTAATTTTCCTCCCAGTGAGAGATTATAACCACGCTGGCATAAACAGTCAAACATTTGCTGAAAATATACTAGCCCTCTGGCCATCCAAGAGGTTAATGTGTATCTTCATTAGAACACATTTGGAAAAAATTGGCTCACCAATGGATCCTTAGCAGTTAAAAAAAAAAAAAAAAAAAAAAAGTTAAAATGCCTTATTGGCAGATTTTATTATTATTATTTCTTTATTTTTTTACAATCAAACAGCTTTTCATCTTCATTTTGGATGTAGGGATGCAACGATTGTTGGTACGGTTATAGACTGAAGAATAATCACGGTTTTACCATTATTATGCATGTATTCATTTCATTACATTACAAATGTATGAAATCACACGAACACTCTTTAGATATTACTGGCTTTAGAAATAACACCGTAACCATTAATACAGAACAAATTAATAATAAACAAAAAGTCCATCTCTCACATTGGAATTTATAAGTGAGCGGCGAGGAGAGTTAAATTAAGCTAACTTTATGGTAATGAGCTATGACGTGGTTTGGCGGCAACCAGTCAGAATGCAGAAGTTCACCGCTTGGCAGGGTGGCGAGAGCAACTTTGACGCTCTCTCCGGCGGCGGTGTGAACGCACGGTTACACTATACCAGAATATTTATCATTTATACCACGGCTACTCAAAGGAATGAGTTTACTGTTAATAAAGTTGTGCATTGCTTTTACGATTAAACATACGTAATACTTTTTAAATACCATGGCTTGGATGAATACTTCATACTTTAGTTTGAATACTGAACGTAAAATAAATTGTTGGAAACATGTCCCTCTGTGCTCAATACAACAAGTGTGGTCATTTTTGTTTGATTGCAAAGGTTTATAAATGCACAGCCATGATAATATTTTACCTATATTTTAATATTAATATTGAAAAGTTTATAAATAAGAATAAACAGTTTTAGTTGTTTTTTTTTCAAAAAAGAAACCAATTCAGTCATTTTATTTATTTTACTCATTTTCTCTTGCATATTTAATATTGCTCTTTAATTAAGGAGAGAAAAAAAGTTTTATCCGATTACTTGATGACATTTTTAGTAGAATACTCAATTACTAAAATATTTGACAGCCCTACTAATGATGGAAATGAACTAAAATATTATTATAATAAACTGTCATCCATAGTTAGGATAGACTAATTCACACACCTCTCCCTCGATCGATCGACCGAATACTTAATACAACTGATTTAAGTAAATGTGATCTTACCACACTTTCATATCTTTCGTATCTGAAGCGGACACAGTGCTGAGCTAACAAGCTCATAGCTTCGCGTCAGGTGGTTCACGCCGTGCATTACAGTCAATGTTCAGTGTACACCTAGCCGACCGTTATTCATCATGCATTCATTCTTTAGCAGCAGTTTTTTTTTTTAGAGTGTACCTAAAATGGTCTCGCACTAATCGACACACATTTCTCCAGTGGGAATAAAGGATCGGTTTAGTCCTCTGTCACAGTTAATATCGCGTGTATTTATAATATTCCGTGTCTCTATAAGCATGTCATTTAAGCCGGTGCACCGCTAGTGTAACTTTGTCTTAGTTCTGCGCAAGCTGCAACAGTCTCGTTCTGTGTAACAGAAAAACTCTGTTTAGCGGGACCTTTACTGTAAATTAACCGTGACCATTTAAATGGCAGTTATTAGCAAAATCGGTTAATCGCTGCATCCCTACTTGGATGGAGTTGTTGGCATTTTATTTTGTAAACTATTCCTTTAAAACACAAGTCTCCAGCTACCTTCATACACAACCACCCCAGCTCCACGACGGGCCACGTTCATGGGGGCCACCAGGGTCCATGTGTTGTTTGCTGGGTTGTAGCGCTCCACTGAGTTTAAACAGTTCCAGGACTCCGCACCACCAATCACGTACACAAACCCATTTAACTCGCACACCGCCGCCTGGTGCCTCCCTAAACACAGACAGGAGACAATGTACATGGTAAATCACTTGGAGTCATCATTTAATCAAAGTCACTTCAGAACATAAAATTGAATCGACATACTGATGTTGAGGGACGCACAGCTGGTCCACATTTTTGTCACTGGGTCAAAGGAGTCACAATTCTTCAAGCCCTTTTGGCCACAAGGATCAGATCCACCCACCACAAAAAGCTTATTATGCAAAGAGCACACACCTAAGAAATGGGAAAAGAGATTATTCACTGCGCCTACTTGAACTGGTGATATTTAGCTTGAATAGAATGTGAGTTTTATTTTTTTTTGCCTTTAGGTTTAAACACAAAAGGCCCACTAAAATGCATCACAAACATTCTAAACAATGCCTAGCAGGAAGTGCTGCCTACCTGCATTGCAACGGTTAGTGCGGAGCTCAGGAACCTGAATCCACTCATCAGTCTTGTGGTTATACATCTCTCCACAGCTCAGCTCATCTGAGTGACCATTGGAGCCACCCATCACATACAGCTCGCCCTGAGAGAAAAACATTCATTTAGCTTGAATGGCAGATGCACCAATGCTGCTCCTGGATTGGAAACCGTGCCTTTACCATGAGCACAGCCATCTGGAAGCGAGCTCGTGGAGTGCGCATGGGAGCAATGAAAGTCCAGCAGTCCCTCTTTGGGTCGTAACACTCCACAGTCCTCAAGCACTCTTCTCTGTTATAGCCTCCTGGACAGATAACAATACGTACATCATATCTGCACACCTAGCTGCTGTTTCTATCTTGTGCCATGCTATTTTTCTGTTACTTTCGTTTTATATAGTTTTTCTCCACTACTATAAACATGATGTGAATGTTTGTTTTGCAAAATTTGCATGAATGGCATTACAATGGTATCTGTGTGCTCTGGTCAAATAAATAATTCTGCTAAATAGATGTAAATGTAAAATAAACAAATAAATATATATAAACAGAATATATGTTGAAAGAAGTTCAGTAATACATTTAGCTTTCAGTTAAGGTATTTTTATCCTTATAACCCTTTCATTTCCTTTCAAGGACTACCTTTGGGCAAACATACCTGCAGCAATGAGCTTGCTGTCCAGTTCAGCGGTTCCCAGGCCTGAGCGAGCATAATGCATGGGCTTCAACAGCTTCTCCTGCAGATCTTCTGGTTGAGCCTCAAAGCTCGGGCTCTTCAGCACACACGGCGTAGCAGATGGGGAAGTATGAGGACTGGTGCGGCCATGCAGCGAGATCACACACAGCACACCTCTCAAAACAGCCAAACACAGGTATGCGTTGTCTAAAATAACAAAAAAAACGAAAAAAAATAGACAGGCTTAGCTCCTTCATATCCAGTTAATTCAATAAAACAAACTACTACAGAAATCTACGGAAGCGTATTGCATTCACTTGAGGAAAAAAAATATCTGCTCTGAGATAATTAAGTCATTAATTCAGAAAAACAGAATTACTCCGAAAAAAATCCTGGAAAAGCTAGATTTTCGCGTTGGTCTGAATGAAAATGCCAATTCATTATTTGCCACTAGGTGTCGCTTTGAATGGTAAATTCTCACAAACACTGCTTTAAATGGAATCAATCACAGAAAAATGAAACTAACAAATTTGACATAGTTGAGTAGTTAAATAAGATAAAAATCTGTCAATGTGTTGAAATTAATTTCAATCAATAACATAAAAAAATAATAGCAATAATAATTTCAGAAAGATAAAAGCTAGTCAGATGAAGCACTATAGACTTACTGGTGGTCTTCTCTGATGCAATATACTTCCATTCGTGCTTGTTGAACTGGCTGTTGGAGGGAGAGAGGCTGCCAGAAGTACCTGAGCTCATCTCGTCTCTCTCTCGAGGAGGCTTCTTCTGCAAAACCAAACCAGGCAGCTCTAAACCTGCCCAAACTTCATCCCCTAACTCTACTGCATGCATACAGGCTTGGGGCCAAAGACTAAACCCATTCCATCCAGTGCCAATACCACCATTTAAGAGGTCTTCCACACTGCACAGACAGCTAAGAACTCCCTTTAAGTGCAAACCACTAGAAACTTATTAAAATGGGAGCCATGCTATACTACAGCAAAGAATGCAGTGCACCGTAGGGGGAGGACTGAAAACCTGTCAGGTACCTGCACAAACTGAATGTGGTCATCCTCAGAGCTGTAGACCTCTGCCTGCCCCTCAAGCAGGCTCCCATCATGCAATTTGTGATCTGCTGAGTAGTACAGCGTTTGCACCTGCAACAACAAAACACCAACAAGACCCATGTGGGTGTTTCCAAAACAAGAACAAAGCATTGTTCAGTCTTGTTCCTTGAAGCAGTGGAGGCAGCTGCTACGAGGGAGGCCTTTGACAACTGTGTTGTGCCTGGACCTTGAGGGAGTCATGACCTTTCGCATGTCTATGGTCACTGAGATTATGGAAATTGCTGGAAGGGAGAGATCATTCCTATTATAAAAGTAACGTCGCCTTGGGGCAAAGAGCTATCTAAACAAATGATAGCCCCACAGTGGGATTGGAAAAAAGCCGCGACGCTCTCAGGAACAGTGTGCACAGATGGGATCATATGGTTTTTGGTAGGCTGACTTAGTACCACTGATGGTTGGGATCTTGCATTCTTCTTCAGGGCTGGACAAATCTGCTGTTGATGTGTATTACTAAACCTACAGGAGACATGGGGAGATCAACGGGGGGGGGAGCAGCCATTAGAATCAAATTTATAAAAGTCCAAAACGTCCTGCTGGTGAGAAAACGTTGAGTTAAAGACAATTTTGGTCAACACAGTCCAGAGATAGAAAGAAAGGGGCGAAAAAACAGACATAACCTTTGGCTCACCTGGAAAGCCAGTTTTTCAGTATTTTGAGGAGCACGTACTGCAAAATTTACAAGGTTATGGGTAAAAACTCTGGGGGCAGGGGATGGGTGGGGGGCGGTTGACTCCGAGTCAACCGCTGAACAGAAGTTTAGGAGACATGAGCAACGTGAAAGAAATAGGTACAGAAAAAGCCATAATACTGACCTCTTCCATCAGTTTCTCTAGGGGATCTCCATTCTTCCACAGGCTGCGTTGTACCCAGCTTATCACTTTTGCGTACAGTTTGCCATTACCTGGCAAGTTCAGGTTGTCCTCTAGCATAACCTCCAGCTATACAGACATAAATATGTACGATTATAACAAATGAAACATGTGTTCTTTAGGACGTTTTGTATAATATATTTATATACCTTTAACCGAGGAAGTTTAAGGAAGTCATCCTGTTCTGAGACCTCCTGAAGATGGTCCTGTATAAATGCATCAATCTTGCCCAGAAGCCGCCCATCACCCATTCTACTAGCAAAGTTGCGGTATGAAATGGCACTCTGGGAGTCCATTTTTGATAGTAGGTAGTCTCCACAGATCTGCAAACGGGACTCCACAGATCAGGGGACTGTACAGAAGTGTACACATGAGAGATCTACCATGCAAAAAGCTGTACATACCTGTTTGACCCGGTCTAATTTGAGCTTTTTTGCTGCAGAATAAACATCACTAACCAGATCCTTATCGGCCTTCAGTCTGTCAAAAGGAGATTATTGGAATACATCAAATGAAATGATCAGTGTGAAGAGTTAAGGATGTGTAAATATAAAGTTAAGAGTAAAGCTTAATATACATACTGGGCTGTGTAGGCATAGTTGAGCAAGATCTCCACAGCATCGGGGTTGAGGTCATCAATTTTTACCAGCGAAACCCCACCCTGTGGCTCAGAGTCAGTATTAAAAATCTCAAATAAGTAAGGACTGCAGCAGGCCAGCACAGCCTTATGGGCCATCAGCTCATGTCCACAGACCTACAGAAGAACCAGTATGTTGTGAATACACATACAGAGAGACTTTATCTACAGTTCAAAAGTTTAGGAAACAAATATTCTTTATTCAGCAAGGATGCATGGATCAAAAATATCAGTAGAAACATTCAGGTTACAAAACATTCCTATTAATCAAATTCTGAAAAATGTATCAGGGAAAAATATGAAACGGCACAATTGTTCTGATGATATAAGGAAATCATAGAAACAAATTCAATTTTAAGCTGCACTAATATAGAAAACATACCAACACAACGAAGTAGAAACGGGGGATGGATGTCCTTACCTGAAGTCTGACATCACAAAACTGGCCACTTTTACGCAAAGCATTCATTTTGGCCACAGTAGAATCAAGGAAGCTCTCATCTTGGAATATTAAATATCCGTTGGGAGTCATTTTTGTTGGATCTATCAAAGTCAAGGAATCAAAAACAGAAAAATGAGAATGACCAACACATAATACACACAAGACAACTATTTTTACAGTGTACACATTTTGTAGCACATTTTTTACAATGGCTGTATGGGGATATCTAAAATTAATTTTAATAAGGTTTAAAGTGTTAAACTGAGCTTCTGAGTGCATTTCCGAAGGCATCATTAAAAGTAGCTAAAAATGTAATATGAACATGAAAGGAGTGGGGGATGTGGAGAGCTCTCTGAAATTCTGCAGAAATTCCTACACGGTCACAGTTTCCATGCAGGTCTGGTGAGGAGAGACACTTACCAAACAGGTAATAGAAGAACAGTCTTGCTCTAAGGCACTTTCAGCAGAGGGTACCACACGCAGATGTTTCTGGATAAGAGGCGGCGGTGTGACAGATTCTGCCTGAAGTCACTCAGCGGGTTAAAGAATACAAGTTCTACCACCTTGACTACACATGATGACCTAAAGAAGAGAAATAAAAAATCACTCAACTCAAACATGAAAACTCAATTACAGCTAATAATAAGAACCATTTATTGAGCTTGATTTATATTACAATGATATCTAAAGTATACTAATGAGTAATTAGAGCTGAAAATTCTTACAAGTCACAGGAACAAAATACATTTTGGGACCCGGGAAGCATAAAAGGCCACATTTTACAACTGTATTTGATTAGAAAGTTGTGTACTGATTATAGAACCCCTAACGTTACTCTCCCCCTCCCCCTCCCCAATTAAAACACTGATATTCCTACATTTTCCAAGGATGTGGGAAGTCAGATTTTTCCTTTACCAAAACTGTATCAACCATCTTGTATTTTCTGGTTCATATCAATATCCCCGTTTCATATTACCGTATTTAAACAACTTAGTTTAACTGCAAGGATAAACAATAACATTACTTAGCAAACACAAATTATTTTTCTAAAACTCATACCCTACATTTAAATGTCCGTAAGGTTTTCTTTTAGTAGTTTAAAAATACACATATTCGTTTTTTATATACACACACACACACACACATATACATATATATATATATATCCGGGTTTAATGTTTGTTGAAGGCGCGAGACAGCACGCGCCACCCGGAGCACGAGGAGGAACTGCTTTTTCTAGATTAAACCAGTCCCGCTGAAACAAACACACGTGACCTTTCAAAACCGTAAAGTAGAAACAAGTCTGAAATATACACATCACATTACAAGTCTATGGTAGGTCCGCGGATCAAAAGGCAACATACGATTTAGTTATCACATTTTTGTGAATAATAAATTACTAATACCGGAAAAGAACCAGCTGCATTGTTATAACAGTTTAGCGTTAGTTCAAACCAAACAGACACTGTGTAAATTATTCACCCAAAAGTTTCCACAACCCGACTGACTTTCAGTCATTTGTGGAACTGAAAGACAAATATAGATACATTTCAGGCAGAACAACGGCCTCAGCCACTAACTTGTTCACTTTCAATGCATCATTTCGCTTTACGGTGAAGATAAACGGGGATTGGGCTGACGTTCTGCCTAAATCCCAATTTTCATTTTCACAGAAAAAAGCCAGTAACGTTAACATGTGCCTTATCTTTTCATTTTCGTCTTTAACTTAAGGTTAACTACATTACATCTTCACCCACAAAAGTGCTATAAATCTGTTTCAGAGATGCGATTATCAATATGCCATTTTTTCTCCTTCACCCGAGATTCAAACAGCAAACACACACTGCAAGCATGGCTTCTCCTCAAACAACACTCTTCACTAACGCACGACAACAACAACACAAACAGCTTCACGAGCTCCACTAACTTCAACACTTTAACCTGCTTTCATTTTTAAACACAACCTAAGTTACACGTCTTACCCGTTTCCTTTGTCTGTTTAGCATGAAAACCATAATTTATGCTTAGGGAAAAAAAGTAGTTATCGATCCTAAAAAGAACCACCGTTTACGAATTGTGCCAAATGACTCCGAAGAGCGCGCGCTTAACTATGCTGCGTCACGATGACGACAGCACAGCAGAACGATGGGAGGGACAAATGCTTACAATGCTAACTTGCTTACAATGCGACACTATACAAGTAAATAACATGTTTCTATAAAGATTATTTGTAGAGTACCTGCACATATATATATATATCGTTATATATGAAAAGAAAGGCGTCGTTTGTGGATGCAGTGTGCGTGACTGTCTATGTACCACCAGCCATTATTCAGTTTAATCACAGCAGCCCAGTTCTTACGCCGCAGGAACCAGAACACAGTGCAGTTGATTCATGCAGAACAGATGAGTGCTGACACTGCCTATATAAATATTTTAGGTCTACACTTTGGCGCTGGAGCGAATGCTTGGGGTTTTAGGATAGTGTTGTGTCATTTTTAGCTCTTCAGTATTTTTATTTTTTTGGCAAACAGTATATCAGTTTTATAAACACAAAAATAAAGACCACTGAAGAAGTCTGTAATGTGAATAAGAAATCGTATGTTATGTTTCCTGTGATGTCATCTTACAATTTGCAATTTCCTCTGTGGAGATGTGTTTTATGTAACCACCTCAGCCTGCCGTCTCCATGGTTTCCAGACACTTAGAAACAGAAACATGAATATGTAGACAGACATGCCTCCTCCTGCCCTCCTTATGTATTCTCTATGCAGACTGTTGTTCAGTTGAGCATGGCTTACATAACGCTCTACTGAACATGGTTTGACAACATAAGTCATTTTAATAACTCAAATCCAGGCCTCTAAAAACTTATGTTGTTCATGACACAGTCAGCAGATTTGGATTAATCTGATGAATACTTTTATTTTTTGTTTTTGTTTATGTTAGGCTTGTATAAGAACATCATAATCTGATAAAATTTGAGTCTGAGTGAAATATAAAAAAAGGACCATGCAAACTCCCATGCAAAATTTTATTCTATTTTATTTTTATTTAATTAAAAAATATATTGTCATTTTATTTCCAAATGCCTCATAGTTGATATTTGTTTAATCACTAATGCTTTTTTCTGGCACCATGTCTCATCATAAACAGGTAAACAAAAATCATAAGTTATTCTATGTTCTCGTTTGTGGTCATCAGGACTCAATTTCTTTTTTTTTTAAAAGATACATGACATGAATATAAATATGTAAAATAATAGATTTTAATTTATTTTTATTTTATTTATTTAAGTTTTTTTTTTACTTTATATGTAAACATGATTCTCAATGATTTGATATACCATTTTTCTTTCTGTAAAATGTTAATAAATGGGTTTTCTCATTATGTAAAATGTATAAAATCTAATTCACATATTAATATGTTTTTGGTGTAACATGTAGTGAAAAAAGAAGTGTAATCATGGGAGTACTAATTCACCAGATTTTTCATCATAGTATATAATATTTAATAGAATATTAAATATTATTAAACATTTATTTCCCTATTCATTTGTTATGTCAAATAACAGTATAATAACGTATTGCATAATGTATAGGATACTAACAAGTCTTTTTATAATAACGTGCTTGCTATTTTCAGTGCAAATATGTGTGTATATATACTCACATTTTACAAAATCTCTATTTCTATTGCACTGTTTTTATATTTTGAGAAGACGCCACTCACCCTATTTAGGTTTATTTTGCAACAACGGTAAGCCAACTGTATAGTGTCCCTTATTTTGTAAGCACAGATTGCTTTGGTTTAAGTTGTGTGGAGATGTTGTTGTTAATTGTGTGGAGATGTTGTGCACTTATGTCTCCACAGTGACTGCCACACACACTGAAACATTGCTTGTTAGAAAACAATGCCAATTCACTCGTACAACACAATGAGCTGTGAAAGCTCTTCTGCTGCTTCTGACAGGACAGGTGATGGATTATTACTTGTATATGAACATTTACGGCATACACCTGTGGCATTACTACTGAATCATACTTGGACAGTCCTGAGCCACACATATATATTCAAGACTTCTCAAGTGAACTCAGATCTTATTCAGGTTTCATTGGTCTAATTAAAATGAGCTACAGTATGTGACATACAGTGTTTTTTTCAAATATGAATTAAAACACACAATAGCAATTGTTGTTAATTGTTTATTTATTTTTTGGATTGTGTGTAAATTCAGAGTTCATGTTGCCATGTGTACTTTTATATTTTTATTTTTATTTATTTATTAAGCTGACACTTTTTCCAAAGCAAATTATCACAAAGAAGCGAATAACACACAAAAATAAGTGTTCATCTGCTTGGAACCTGTGAATCTTTTTTCAAGATTCTTTGATAAATAAATACATTTTGTGTTACAATATACACTACTATTCAAAAGTTAGGTCATGCATTTTCTGTTTCTTTTATTTTAAGGAATTAAACCATTTATTTAGCTAGGATTTATTGAATGGATAAAAATGATAAGATTTATGCTGTTAAATGCTGTTTTAACTTGTAACTTTTTATTTATTAAAACAAAATCAGTATCTCAGTTTCCAAAAAAGTATTAAGCGACAGATTCAACCCTAATAATAAATAAGCATATTAAAATGATTTCTGAAAGATTGTGTGACACTGAAAAAAATCAGCACTGTATCACAGAAATAATTTATATTTTAAAGTATATTAAAATAGGATATTGCAATAATATTTCACAATATTACAGTTTTTTTCCATCGTATTTTGATCAAATAAATACAGCTTTGATGAGCAACTCATCCTACTGCTAAAAAAATCCTTCTGATCCTGAACTTTCCCAAAATTATACATATAGCAATTTCGTGTGATTTTATTAGTTTTTGTTTCGATACAATGTACTTGCCAGACCATTGTCACTGAGGTATGATGACATTTATTTCAGCTTTTTGTAAATGTTGGTGGGAATATTTTATCCAGAAAAAATACTAACAAAAAGCCCCTTGTCATTGCCCTTTACTGTGAAGAAATTTCCAGACGATTCTTTTCCTGGTAGTCATAACTGATATCAGTACATAACTGTTTGTGATCTAATATACAAACAGATCTTCTATTTGGGAACAGAGCTAAAACTTTTAATTCTTTTCTATAAAATCTATTGTATTATTTGAATTACATTTAAATGCAATCAGCAGCGTATCTGGCTGTATTGTGTAAGACTGTATATTTAATTCATAGTTATCCACCCACTCCTGCTCTGGTTCTGTCTTATATAAGACATCAGAAATGCCATATTTAGGACCTCTATTCTCTATAATATTTTTTTGGATGCATTGCACCTGGGTAGATTACAACCCAGTGCTGGTTAAAGCATGGACAGAACCAGCATTTGGGTTGTTTGGACCCAGCGGTTGGGTTACTACTGTATCACGAAGGTGGGGTTGAACATTTAACCCAAATTGCTCTGTCCATATTTTTTTCAGCATATTTTAGAGTGTGGCTCAAATCAAATCAAAATAAACAGTGTACATTGTGTTATTGATCTCTTTTAGTTCTTTATTGCTCTGGATCAATGACCTGGAATAAGGAGTGCTTCTTCCCATGAAATCACAAACTCAATAAATCTAAATAACTTCTTTATCAATATTTGAAATGGACATTCACTCCAAATATATTACCATTGATCTTTGAACTTGTCACATGATGCCACTTCATTTGACCCACATTCATATGAGAATTTTACTAGGCTGTATAAAAAAGTACAGTGCATTTGATTGCAAAGGAAACAACGCCTCCATGTGGCTGACTAAGAAATAATAACACCATAGTATATAATTTGGCAAAAAATGTAAATAAAAATAAATAAATAAAATGCACCCTCACCCTCAGGCAATTCAACACGACACGTCGATGAGAATTTTTTCAGTAGTGTACATTAATTTTCATTTTTTTTTTTTTTTTTTTAGTATAGTTTCAGTTATTTAATCATTAAACTAAAATAAGACGCAAAATATTGCCTTGCCAACAAGCTAAGTAAATTATTATTATTTATATATTTTATTTCATACATTGGAAATGCCTTACTGCATTACTGAACTTTTAATGGACTACTAATTTGAAGCGGATTAAAAAAGTTAAGTGAAGAAAGCATTTTGGTTTTAGGTTTTAGAACAGCTTTGATGACAGATTTTGATTCACTTCAAACGTTGACTATAGCGTATACCAACCGTCACACTGCACACAAACATCTCTCTCACACCTCGAACAGGCCTTAAGGTTTGCATAATCTACAAATTAATCTACAAAGATGGAGAAGACGTGACAAAGGTTGCATTCATATCATTTATTTTCAAAAGGACCATACAATATAAAAGGATTTTTTTATAAGGCAGTTGGTAAACCATTTCATAATTTTTGCACTTGACCACATGATTAACTGGTGTGATGCAAACTCAACATTCACTTGGAATCGCAAATGAACAACTGGAGACTTCCTAGGGTTGTTTATGTATGGCTTCAAGTATGGCAAAAAAAAAAAAACAACAAGCAGTGGAAGCAAAAGTCTCCTTCGCAGCTTGAGAGGCTAGCTGCGTGTTTGGTGGGAATAGTGAGAGTACACTCACAGAGGTTAGCTATATCATCAGCACCTGACATAAAGTCTGAGTTCGAAGTACATGTTGATGTTAATCATGTTCTACAACGGCTAACATCCTAATACAGTTCAAAAATGCTGTGATCAAAATATACATACGCTTTTGTTGGACAATCTAATAATACTCAGCGTTATAAAAAAATGAAACTCATCATTTGTGCAGGGAGTACAAAAACACACTAGTATCAATCAACCTTTTTGGCAACTTAAGAAAAGTCATTCCCTTTTTTGTTTCGTAAAACCTGATCCCGGTATGATATGAAACCACATCATGATTTAATGAAGGGACTGTGGAGGAAAGCAAGCACTCTGATCGCAAGAAGTTGAGCTGGAAAGCACCGGTGTTCATGTAAGGCAGCGTTTCTCAATCTCGGTCCTCGCGCCCCACCGCTCTGCACATTTCGTATGTTTCTCTTGTCGCTTCAGGTATT
>JAUCMU010000042.1:7197760-7208001 GCA_032275025.1 Enteromius treurensis | reverse complement strand
TTAGAAAACTGAAGTATTTTCTTGTTGCTGTCAATATTTATTTGAATAATGTTCATGTTCATATTTCACTTTATACTACACTTTTTCACTTTTGACCCCACATTTTTGAACGTTCGTGTAGGTCTAGGTGACATTTAAGACAAAATGTGTTTGGGACACTAGCTGGTTGAAAGTCACTGCAAAAGCAGCTGAGAATTGTTTAGTTAGTCTAGTATAGTACTTGATTTGTGCATGCATTTTAAAATGAGACTTAAGTCTTAAAATCATTTTTGGGACCACCGTTTCGTGATAAATATAGTAAATGCCTTTATATGCAAATGCACTATTTCTCTATAAGTAATAGAAGTTTTTACCTCCAAAACATTGGGTTGATTGGGATCCAATATGAATTCAAATGTTTCATTCCATGATGGGTTGATGTCGTTATTTATGTGGCGTGTTCGTTTTCTTGACTCTGGTGTGGTTGGTATGGACAGTTCCACATAAGGGTCTGGGGTGTCCACTGTGAACAAACATACAATCGCTTAAGCACAGATGCTCATTCAAGGGCTGATTTAAATAGCAAGAAGACAGCACAAATGTATACTCACATAAATCCCCAAATGCTCCTTTCGTCACATTTTCAGCTCTCACCACGGTTACTTTCAATCTATGAGAATACTGATGCTCAACCTGCGCATGCAAGTCAAGGATTTACAGCGTCAAGAGCAGGAAAATGTGTATGCATGTATAAAGGAAGCTCATTTGACTACTAGAGTAGGAAACAGACATTAGGTGATTCCCAAACAGAGTTATTTCTAGACAGTATATATGTCTCCAATGTCATAAATTCAGCAGCTGTCTGCATGCAAATAAATCCAACCACTGCAAAAGAGCAGCAGCTTTACACTCTTCCATTTCTAACACACAGACTCTAAACGTTAAAGTAGCCTGTATAAGTTTACCATGGTTTTATTGGAGTGAAAAGTTTTTTTTTGGCATACTGATTACCGTTTTGCTACAAAAACCATGTCAGTGTTGCAAAACCATGCTTAATTTTTGGTTACCTAACAAATAAATGAATAGATCTTAAAAATACAAAAATGAAACAGGTTCTATTTAAGAGTTTTCTTAGTGATAAAATGAAACTTACTATGATGTACTGATAGGGATCTATGGAGGACATTCTGGCAGCAATGTGGAAGTCAGGAAGACGCTTTATTTCAAGACAGCCCGGAAAACATCTATGAAGTTAGACAATAAAAAAAGAGGAAGAAAAAATGACTGTCTACGCAGGAAACCTTAGGACTTCAAACCAACGGGGTTGAAACATGATACCGCCTTTCCAAATGACATGCAGAGTTCTTCTGAGACCTCATACTTCTCTGTTCAGAAGTGTGATAGACACTGTTGAAGCAGGGTCTTGTCGTCCGCGTCTAAGACGCGCGGATACTTAAGGTTTTACGACACTACAGAGAAATTAAACATGCAGTCGCTTACCACAGCTGGTGGTACAGTGATGTTGGACCCTCTCCGACAGAAAAAGTCATTTCAGGAAGCCAAGAGGAATGCGTATCACACTACTGGGCGGACTGAAGACGGCGATTCGCACGAATCGGTTGAAACGGTTCTTTGATTCAATCGAACCGATAGGCACAACGTTTGTAAATCTTAGAGCAGCAGTGCTTCCCAAACCTGTCCTGGAAGACCTTCCCTGCACTTTTTTTTGTATGTCTCCCAAATCAGACACACCAAGTTTAGCTCTTGCAGTCTTTACTAACGAGTTGATAAGTGGAATCAGCTGTGTTAGATAAGAGAGAGATACAAAATGTGGAGGGCAGGGGGTCCTGCAGGACATGTTTGGGAAGCAGTGTCTTAGAGAATATAGTTTACAAGAAAAAAAACAAACTAATGAGGTGGTTGAAGGGTCGGGACTACATTGCGACTTTTGACACAATATTTTTTTTGAGACTGACTTTGACCACCAACATGTACGCTACACACAACTAACATTAACGTAATCGAAAATATCAGTGATGATACAAAAAGAAATCGTTAAATCGATGACTCGTTGAAAATGAATCATTCAAACGAATCGATTCGCTAAAATCAGTCGATTTCAGGGCGGACTTAGAACGCTACCCCCGCCCCAGCGCTTCATATTTCACTGACTTATAGCACTGCGAAAGGAATAATTTAGCGCTATGTTAACATTTTTAAGCTATCTTTATAGGCTACATGAGAAATGTCATCTCATACAAGTTTTCAGGTTTTCTTTTAAGATTATGACAGAGGGATTCAATAATAACGCTTAAAAAGAAACCCAGAAACCTTGTCAGATCGCGAATAGAAGTAAAAGGTACATTTTTCTTTGACACGAGGTGGCGCTCGTGAGTTTAAGAAATGCGATCACTGGAATTGCGTTTGTCTTCGTTGCTAGGTCATGTCTGGTTTTGAAAACATTTTCGGAGTAATTCTAGCCTTTTAAGTTAAATTTGATCCTTGACCACAAAAACCTTTACCAGTCTTAAGTCACTGGGGTATATTTGTAGCAATAGCCAAAAATAAAGATCATGTTCCATACAAATATTGTGTAAATGTTCTACCGTGAATATTAAAACTCACATTTTTGATTAAAATTGTTAACTAGATTTTCTCAGTATTTAGATTTTTTTATTGCACCGCACCTTTAGATTCCAGCCTATTCAAATGTATCTCGACCAAATATTGTCAAATAAATAGCAAACCACACATCAGTGAAAAGCATATTTATTCAGGCATCATCTAAGTTTCGAAAAATGTACATTTATGTACTGGTTTTGGGATCCAGGGTCACAAATGTAATACATTTGCAGCCTATGATTTATTACTTAAAAGCATATTTTGGAAGAACACACATTAAGTAGGCTACTTATGGATATGTTATAGTCCTGAATAAATCAGAAAAAAAAGCTATAAATACCATTATGTTTTTTATTAGGTTTATTATTTATTCTATATGTGTCACTGTAAACGTGCTTACCAATTTTATAAACAAATAACCTATTTTAAATTAATAAATTATTTTATATTAATGTAATAGCCCAAAATTATAATGCTACTTCTTTCTGAATATAAATCAAGAATAAATCCGAAAAAACGTGCCACATGGAAAAATACAGCAGGCTTCTGACATTACAACCCTTCCGTTTTCTTTTTTTCCTTTCTTGAGATTGCGCAAGCGTCTCGGTTAAAAGGCACGGCAGCGCGTCCGGACCCTCACATCCTCGCGCTTTACCAGAGTACGCTCCTAAGCGCTTCTGCTTCGAAGTAAGACATTCTAGAGACAACTTCTGGAATGAATAAACTGATTTGCCTGGTCTTACTTTCAAGCTTTTGGATCGTTCCCGGTGAAGGATGTAAGTTTAAATCAGCTTTAACAATGTCATACTTTGATTGTTCTACCCAAACGCAGTCTAATCATACCTTTCCTTTATGGCTGTTTCCTGCAGACGACCCTTGCTGTGCACAGCCTTGTCAAAACCAGGGTGTGTGTTTATCTAAGGGTGCTGATGCTTATGATTGCGACTGTACCAGGACTGGATATTATGGTGAAAACTGCACTACCCGTAAGTCTGGCCATGGATTATTTTTGTATTTTACATTAGAGAAGATGTGTGCATTTAACACTGTTTTTCTTGCCTCACAGCTGAACTTCTCACACGTATCAAATCAACTCTGAAACCAAGTCCATACATAGTGCATTATATTTTAACACATCATAAATGGATCTGGGACATCATCAACAACATCTCCTTCCTGAGAGATGGCATAATGAGATACATCCTGACATGTAAGTTAACTGTGAATTAATAGAAAAATGTAACCCAATTTTTAAAAATGATATCAAATAAAACTTTCTTTCATCTTTCTTGTTTTACAGCAAGGTCCCATTTGGTCAACAGTCCACCGACGTACAATGCAGATTATAGCTACAAAAGCTGGGAAGCATATTCTAACTTGTCCTATTTCACCCGCACCCTTGCCCCACTGCCAAAGAGCTGCCCTACGCCCGATCTCCCAAATGCAAAGCAGGTGGTGGAGAAGGTGCTGGTGAGGAAAGAGTTCATCCCTGATCCACAGAAGACCAGTCTCATGTTTGCTTTCTTCGCCCAGCATTTCTCTCACCAGTTCTTCAAGTCAGACTTTAAAAAAGGACCGGCCTTCACCAAAGCCCAGGGCCATGGAGTAAGTGGCATTCATTAACCATTTTACCTGCAAAAATGTATGTCCCATCCAAAGTCTATGAGGAATAAGGAGCTGCGATACAATTTCTAAAGCTTCTTTTAACTTTTTAGGTAGATTTGGGGCATATTTATGGAGAGACACTGGAGAGACAACACAAACTTCGTCTATTCAAAGATGGAAAGCTAAAGCATCAGGTTTGTGGATATTAAAATGGAAATTAACTATGGACACAAGTATTGCTTGTTGTTTTGAATCTAGTAATTGAAACATCTATTTGATTCATAGGTTGTGGATGGTGAGGTGTATCCTCCGTTGGTGAAGGATGTCCAGGTGGAGATGCACTATCCTCCTCAGGTCCCAGAAGAACAGAAGTTTGCTGTGGGCCATGAGGCTTTTGGTCTGGTTCCAGGTTTGATGATGTATGCCACCATCTGGCTTCGCGAACACAACCGCGTCTGCGATATCATGAAGCAAGAGCATCCCGACTGGGACGACGAGAGAATCTTCCAAACCACTCGCCTCATCCTGATTGGTGAGTCTTGGTCCTATCATCCCAAACCTTCCTAAACCTAACAACTTTATGGAGAGTCTAAATATGTTTTTTTCCCCCCCAGGTGAGACCATAAAAATTGTGATCGAGGACTATGTACAGCACTTGAGCGGCTACCACTTCAAGCTCAAGTTTGACCCGGAGCTGCTCTTCAACGAGCGCTTCCAGTACCAGAACCGCATCGCATCTGAATTCAACACTCTGTACCACTGGCACCCGCTGATGCCTGACCACTTCCAGATCCAGGACCAGGTCTATGGGTACCACCAGTTTGTGTTTAACAACTCTATTTTGACCCAACACGGCATTCACAACATGGTGGAGTCCTTCACCAAGCAGAGGGCTGGAAGGGTGAGTTTCAGAACTGATAGAAAGCTTCATTAGAGTAGCCTCATGTCGTAACAAATGACTTTGTTCTGCGGAACATAATAGAAGATGTTTTGTAAAACCAGTATTTTCTTAGACTTTTTTCCCAGTCATACAGTCATGCGGAACGACATAAGTGTTTATTTTTAGGTGAACAACCCCTTCGTTTTTAATCCGCTGGTTTTGCTAATGTCTATAATTTTTGTGTGAGCAGGTTGCCGGTGGACGTAACGTGCCAGCTACAGTTCAAGGAGTAGCTGTTAAAGCCCTGGAGCATTCCAGAGAGATGCGCTACCAGTCTTTAAATGCCTACAGGAAACGCTTCAACATGAAGCCCTACTCGTCTTTTGAGGACATGACTGGTAAGAGCATTTAAAATGTGAAAAAAAACAACAAACAGAAATGGTAACATTTTGAAAATATAATATATATTAAACGGTATTGTTATCTACAGGAGACACGGAGCTGGCAGCTGAAATGGAGCAACTGTACGGTCACATAGATGCAGTTGAGCTTTATACTGGCCTTCTCGTGGAGAAAGCTCGACCCAACGCTGTGTTTGGAGAGACTATGGTGGAGATGGGAGCGCCTTACTCTCTCAAAGGCCTCATGGGAAATGCTATTTGTTCTCCTGAATACTGGATGCCTAGCACATTTGGTGGGAAAGTGGGATTTGACATTGTTAACACGGCCTCATTGAAGAATTTGGTGTGCAGGAATATCAAGGGACCTTGTCCGATGGTGTCCTTTCAGGTGCCTGATGTGAAATATCAAAGTTCAGAAAACATGAATTCAAGCTCAGTGCATGCCACACAAAATCATATTAACCCCACGGTCATGCTGAACGAGCGAAGTTCAGAGCTGTAAAAGATTTTGAAGGCCTCGAAGTTGATGTCATATTTGTTATTTATTTGTCTATTTATTTATTTAAGTAATTTATGTGTATTTATTGCAAGGGTTTTGTATTGATATGCAACATGCATTTAAATATTTGTTTTACATTTACTTGAAAGAAAGTTACATGAGGTTTTCTCTTTGAGAACTCTTTTGTCACAAAGACAGATTTTTTTATAATAAATAATTAAATGTTGCTGTTTCAGAAAAATGGAAATCCACTTTTTAAGTGCAACTGTTTCTTATTATGTGCATTTCTTAAATAAAAACTTTTGGATATTTTGTTAATATATGTTTGGTGCCATTTCATTCTGTGAATTCTTGTTCTTCAAACACTCAGCACAATCCTCAAACTAATCCTAAAACATTTTTTATTTTTGCAAGTTTTATATACAATATTTACTTACAATATGTGTAATCAGAAATTTCTGGGTTCTGTGATGTAGAAATATTACGTTTTAAGAATATAAAAGTAAAACGTTTTTTTAATTTATTCGACCGAGAAGGAAACCCTAGTGCTGTTAGAAGAAACTTTGATGTTTACGTTGGGGGGAGTATGTTTCCTGTCACGGTCTATACTAACACATAATCTGTTAGTTTTTCTGAGTAAGATAATCACAACCAACATTTAGTGGGATGGGCGTTAGTGGTGCAGCCTTATTATTTTGAAATCCATCATAAAAGAGGGTCTGAGAATGCCTTCTACACCCTGTTGAATTGATTTGATTGTTCTGGTCTTTCAAAGTTAAGCTCCGCCCATTCACACCTGTTGCTGGTTAATGAGGACGCCCCCCAAGATGTGGAAGGCGTGGAATTTGAAAGTCGGAGTTGTGTGGAGGGCAGCTTATTTCCTGCTCTTAATGAGCATGACCTCCACTGGTTAAGAAGCTTCAGCTTTTTGTCGGCGTGGCGCACAGCTAGCTTTGTGCAAGTCTTGCATATTTCATATAGGTGTTTTGTGTTGACCTGTGTTTGTTGAACTGCTGGTCTCATTTTTACCTTTATTTATTTGATTTAATCCTTTGTTATTCTTACGGCCAAATTAATGTGACTCGTGAGCTGTTTTGACCAAATAATAAATGGTTAAATGATGCTTTGCCTCGCATATCCTTCTTATTGTGACATAGGAGACAAAGGTGTGCGGATCCATTTGCAGTTTATTAATAAGAAGCAAGGATGAACAGGCAGGGTTGGAATCACAGGCAAACAGAAACAAGTAGGCCAGGACAGGCAGCAAACAATCAAACAGAGGCAGAATGGGCAGAGGTCAAAAACACAAAAACAAAACACATGAGAGAATCCCTCTAAGGAGCAGCTTCCAGATGCTCAAAAACCAGAAAGTCTAGGAGGGTGGTGGATCGGGGGCGGAATAGTGACTTGAGCAGGGGGAGGGATGGGGAGTTGAGTCCTCGATGATGTGACAGGGATCACCTCCCGAGTGGAGGGCATGACTGGAATGCCCTCCAAAGCGCATCAGGAGACAAGGACGCCCTGCAGGGCTGCTTAGGCAACCGAGACACCCTCCAGGGCGGCATCAGTGACCAGAACGCCCTCCGGGATTGAACCGGAGACAGAGACGCCCTCCAGAGCAGCTTGGATGACAGGAACTCCCTTCTGGGGAGAACAGGCGGCTGGGTCGCCCTCTCGGGTGGAGCGGTTCGGACTGGAACATGGAACAAAGAAAGGTTAGTTTTGGCCTCTATGGCCCAGACAGTACCTGCACGGGGTTCCTTGATGGAACAGGGTGGATCAGGCAGGTTGGGAACTCCCTCCAGGGTGGGACTGGAGACAGTGACCTCCGAGATGGTTCAGGTGAGGTAGGATGCTCTTGTAATGCGGGCTCTGGTCGTGGTTTGGCACATAATTCTCAGGAACGGGACTGGACCATGACACTCCTGGCCATGACTCGGGATAGGGACTGGACCGCGGTTTTCCTGGCTGGGACTCTGGAACTGGACCAGACAACGGCTCTCCTGGCTGTGACTTGAGAACTGGACCGGACAACGGTTCTCCTGGCCAAGACTCGGGGCTTGGAACAGACAACGGTTTACTTGGCTGTAATTCAGACACCGGACTTCACCATAGTTCCCCTGATCGTGATTCGGGGCTGAGACCCGACAACTGCAGACTGGAATCCGTTGGGAACTGGATCGGCTCTCCTAGCCAAAACTCTGGTGCAAGGCTTGGAAACTGCAGACTGGAATCCGCAGGGAACTGGATCGGCCCTCCTGGCCAAAACTCTTGTGCAAGACTTGGAAACTGCGGACTGGAATCCGTGTGGAACTGGATCAGCTTGGGCTGTGACTCTGGCTGGAGTAGTATGAAGCTGCAGACCTGGAGACCCAAATGCACTCTCAGACATGCATGCTCAGACGCTAAGAGATGCACCTCCAGACCTGTTGTTTTTTAAGACAGTGCCACCTGCTGTTTGGAGGATTATCTAACCGTTGTGACCATGCGTGACACGTGACAGCATCAATATGGCGGATGTAGTACGTCCGAGTTCCATTCATCCTACCCCCATTCATACTATATAGAACGTACTGTTTTAACGGTCGGGTAGTACGATTAGTACTTCAATTTCTAAATGAAGTACCTACTTAAGAAGTATGCGATTTCGGACGCAGCCTGAGACATGGCTGAGGCAGGGTGGCCATCTTGTCTGCTGACTTTGGCTGAGGCAGGGCGGTCACCTTGTGTAGTGAATCGAGTGTGACAGCCATCTTAAGCAGTGGTTCTGGTGTGACAGCTGTCTTGTGCAGTGGCTCGAGTGTGGCAGCCATCTTGTGCAGCGGTTCGGTCGCTGGGCGGTGGTCTCGTCGCCTATTGCTGAGGAACCTCCTCCTTCACCTCTCCTACAGTGAAAGTAGACCCACAGTATTATAACACAAAATCATTTAACTCGGCTAGTGACCACTCAGGATTGTCCCAGGGCAAATAGTCAAATAACTCAGGATCTAGCCCAAGTAGAAGACAATCCTTAATCTTTTTGTCATCCTTCCGAACTAGATGACTGCAGGCCAAAAACTCCTCCACATTATCCTCAATGTCTCTACCCTGTTGAAATATGGTACAGAGTAGAGACAGTGAAACCTGGCCATTACCTTGCCGTGGTGGTGCAAAAAATTCTGCGAAGTAATTGGTGACATAGAAGACGGAGGCGTGCGGATCCATTTGCAATTTTTTTAATAAGAAGCAAGGTCGTACAGGCAGAGCCGGAATCACAGGCCCTCTAGTGGAGCTCGAGGGCACTCATGACGCTTATATTGCGAGTCCCTCTTTGAACGAGACTATTTTGAAATGAGGGTTGTAACAACATATTGGCTGAAAACAATGCATTTTAAAATATATTGACATGGCAAGCAGTTGTTTTAAATAATAATAGTATACAACAATATTGCTCTTTTTACTGTATTTTGATCAAATATGACAGTTTTCAAACCGATTATAAAAACCTTTCCAACCCCAAACTGAACAGCATATTTAATGATGTCTCACATTTTTTGCCCAACTTTAAACACAACAACATTTAGGCCTATTATTTTCACAACACTACATATGTATTGTGTATTAAAAAATTATGCACATGTATACAGTATGTATGGAGTTTTACATGCATTCTGATGAAAACTACTAAAATAATTGTTTTAGGCTACTGTTCTCTGATTTTTCAGATTCTTTGGACTGTTCTGAAGTTACTGTGTACTTCTCTCTGTTATTGCTAAACTTGTATTACGTGGTTTATACTAAAACACTTTCGGGTGAAACTGCTGAACTTGCATTCAGTAAATCCAACTTGCTCATGGTTTTACATGATGTGATGCATACTGACTAAAATGAATCCAGACAAAAAAAACAAAAAAAAAAACACACCACTGTACTGACCTGAGTCAACACACACTGTCAAGCTCCATAATAATCAAGCTGGAAAAATACACAGCAAGCTGACGTGCGGGAATGTGTCTCTTTTGTATTAAGGCAGGAAAATTCAGCCATGGCAACTGTTCTGGGAAAGTAGTTTAGAACGTGCTAAATGAAAGATAAAATTAGGGAGAAGAGTTCACTTTCCCAGACAACAGGCGAAGTTCAAATGAAGAAGATTGCGGGTTCTCTGCGGAGGAAACATTTATTTTTATTATGAAGATTATTGTAATGTAGACTCAGTAGGCTGGAGATCCATTTGCACACCGTGTTTATTATAACAAAAGAGTGGTCGTACAGGCAG
>JAUCMU010000042.1:7183615-7197660 GCA_032275025.1 Enteromius treurensis | reverse complement strand
AAAACCGCTTCCTTAAATAGCGGAGAAAACTAGAAACACCTGGAGGGGAAATCCCCGAGGTGCGTGGGTAAAAAGGGGTAGGAACTAATATTCGGGAGATGGTTCCCGCTGAGACCGGTCAGACAGAGCCACGCAGGTTTGCCTCACAACAATTATAATGCAAGTGTGCAAAAATACAGTGGTTAATAATTTTGTATTTAATACACTTTAATGGTACAGAGGTATTGCTGAAGTCCAAATAAAGATATATTGATTTGATTGCGCTAAAGTGGAAATTTTGCATAGAAATTAAGCAAGTATAGGAACACTTTAAATATATTGCATTTCAATACTGATATTATGCAGAGATAATACAATCCATATTAATAGTGACATTAAAATACATTTAGGCTTAGTATTAGGTAATGTTAAATGTGCAAGTTTAATTATAATCTTCATATCAGTAATTCTTAAGGGGATATGTCAAGTATTTGAAATATACTTAGACTGACAATACATGTATTTTAATAATATGTCTTTTTTTAGTATATTTATGCTGGGAAAAATTCAATTATATGACTGTGGATAAAAAAGAAGCAATGTATTGGTCCATTACACTGCAATAAATGTGTGTCAGATACCAGAAACTACAAGAATTTAATGTTGCAAATCAAAGAAATTAATTGGAGAAACTGGGCTATTGTGCTGAGACATTCTTTGGGTGCTGCATGGGAACTTGTAAAGGCTGTACAGGCCCCAACATGCCAAAATAAACCTGCTGAAAAATGCCTTGTTCACTGGTTTGGTGAGTCAAATGACCTAACTGACAAGGGAAAGTGAAATGAATGTTTAGTCTAGGCTAAAGGAAGCGCTGAAATCACAACTGGCCAACCCTCATTCAAAAAAAAAAAAAAAAAAAAACCACCGATTTTTATTGTGAAAAGTTAATAGTACATAAAAAAGATTAAATGAACATTTGTATTTATACAGTACATTTATTTTTGGTACAACTATTACAAATGGAACTGATGTGCTGTGGGCAATCTACACATATATGCTCCCAAAACTTGATTGGTTAAATGGTTGAATAGTTGATTCAAACTGTATTACAATTAGAAGTCATTTGCCAATTTAGACATTACAAACATATTTATGGAACATGCATGTATTTTAACATCAGAAAGCTTTCTGATTTTATCACAACTCTTTTTATTTGTGTTTCAAAGATGGTCTTCCAGGTTTGAAATGACATTTTGGGGTGAATTATCCCTTTTAACTTTAATAATAAAGTATTTTTCAACGCATTATAAGACTTTTTTAACTTTAAACTCCTATTACAACAGCGTAAATCCTTTGGGGGCATCAATTTGGAAAGAAAAGAAAAAAAAGAAAAAGCCACAAACATGCTGACATACAGCCCCAGACATTCACGTAAACAATTCTAGTTTAGACAAATTTCACCGGAAACTCACTCACTCACTACTATTACTTTTCACAAGTAAGAACATAGTACTTTGATATGTGACACTTACGACAAATCAATGATTAGTGTGCCACAGAATCGAAACATCACCTCAAGCAGTGACAGTGCTGTCATTATCACATACAGAGATCAACATCACTCACTACATGGCTGTGATTGTGTAAAGTATCACAGGTGAAAACGTCTACGTCACTTATTTTTCTACTGGCATCACTGGACCACAACTATAACAAACTCATGATTAATTCTAGATCAAATGTAAATACAAGATTCCTATTGTTTGTAAATCTCAATTTCCATATAGGTTTCAGTTTCCCAGCAGGTAATGTCCAGTCTGTTTCAGGTCAGAATGACAACAGACTAGACATTTCTCTGTATCACTCAGTATTTTATATTGGCAACATTGCTATACCAGCTAAGTGTTTAAGGTCATAAAAGTTCATATTTTAAACTAGTGAAACACTGTTTATAAACCAAATACGGAGTGACGCAAAACAGATTGAAGCAGTCAAAGACCTCTTCACCTGTGTACACATCTTTTATCTGTTTATATACATCCTCTTCGTGAACTAAAAAAAAAGCAAAGTGGTCGGGTGAGTGGGAGTGTCTTGACCGGATGTGTTGGACTTTTAAGGTTAGAAGTTAAGTGTTTTATGAAATCTCTTAAACTAACAACCGGCACATTTTTAAAATCTCTTAGGGAAGGCCTGTTGCTATGGACACAGGTCTGTTTATTTGTTTTGAGCGGGGCGTATAACTCAGGATTTCTTCCGCCGATGATATCAGCTCATATCAATAATCAGCCTAAAGTGATGTCAGCGTCATTGGCAAACATTCAAGGGCAACTCTTGTTGCTCACCTTTGCTCTTTAGTTTTGAAAAGTATGAATGGGGTGTCTGGGAATGCCGCAAATTTGCTTTATTATTTCTTTAAACACATTTCTCCCACTGACTCACGGTTTTCTGTAAGCTGGACTGTACACGTTTTGATAACTGTACTTGTTGGCTTCGGAAAGTATAGCCATATTCAAAGAAAAAAGCTGCAGAAGACAGAATGATTCACTAAACCTGATGGTCTGTGCGTGTGGAGCAGGAATTTCTGAGCTTGGGTTTTGTCCCCGTCTACGCATTTCTGGGTTTACGCTTTGGCTAGATGCACACCAGGCATGTAGCACAAGACTGGTGATAGAGATAGCAAGTGAGAGTTTGGACCACCTTAGTAGAGGGGATGATTGTGCATCTTATAACAGTCATCTTATAACAAAGTAGTCTGAGGTTGTAACAACAGAAAAAAGGGAATAAAACTAATGCACTCTTACAGCAAAAGTTCACCCAAAAGTAAAGTTTTTAGGCCTTAGCCCATAGAAGATGTTTGCTTCTTCTTCTTAAATGATTTGGAGAAATTTAGAGTGACATAATTTACTCACCTGCAGTGAATGCTTGCCATCAGAATGAGACAATCTCTGGTATTTTGGCCAGGTATTTTTGGTATTTTGTTAATTGATGGCCTGGAGTTGTGTGGATTAGTTGTGGATTGTTGTGATGTTTTTATCAACTATTTGAAATCTCATTCTGATAGTACCCTATTCACTGCAGAGGGGAGCAGGTGACGTAATGCTAAATTTCTCCAAATCTGTTCAGATGAAGAAACAAACTTGTCTAGGATGGCCTGAGGATGTTTAATTTGTCAAATTTTTGGTTGAACTGTTATTTAAGGTCATTGCAGGAGCAAATTCCGAATTAAAGTTAAAAAAACAAACAAACAAAAAAAAAACTGAATTTCTACAGGAAGCACTCATTGGTAAAGAGTAAATAATATGGCCATCTCCTGTATGTAATTTTGGCATCTATAATTATGTGAACTGCAATTTATATGAACCAATTAAAACTCAGTGTGAAATATCCCTTATCTATTCAGACATGTTTATGTTTGTTTGCAGCAAATACCAAATAATAATAATAAAACTGTACGCTGTTGAAATATATTTGAATTAAACACATACTGTATACTAGGCTCTTTGGAGGGATGGCATAATGATAATGATACATTTTAATAGTGAAACTTTTAAGAGTTTTGGAACTTTTGATTGCAAAGCATTGTTTGGACATGCCCAAACCAAGCCCATAAAAGGATATTCCTGTCCTGTTCAAATACTAGTTATGAAAAATATGGTTACACTTTATTTTAAGGTATCCCTGCAATTATACATTTAAGTACTGAGTGATATGAATTAACTATGTATACTTTTTGTATAGTTAGGGTTAGGATTAGGGTTTGGCTTAGGGTTATACTTGCCAGTTATAATGCACAATTAATTGTAGTTATAATAGTATGCATGTGTAACAAGTACACTTTAAAATGAAAAAAAAAAAAAAAGTGTAACACTTTGTTTGGTATGTTACCAAACATATTTAAGTAAAATTAGTTGTATCATTCTCAAAACAAATGTTATTTAGGCCTGATCTGCATTTGATTGTATTTCAAGCTAGTAATGCACATATAGTATGTTGTATTTTGTCATGTCATTTTTTATTTTGCTTACTGTTAAAAATAAAACGTTACAAATATGCCATAACTATTTGAGCTCATATTCTTTGAATAAGCAATCAGGTCTGATCTGCTAGTGAACATTAAGGGATAACAGTGTTAGTATGCAAGTATACACTAATGAGGGAGTAATGGTCATGATCTGAATGTATTATGTAAGAGAGTTGCTCATGTAGTGGTTCTTACAGCTTTTCTGGGAAAGCTCTGGCCATTATCCAACAAGAGTAAAAGAAATTAGAGTCTGTTTTTTCTGGAGTTTCCATGCTGGCCTTTTCCATGCTTCCTTTTTCCGGTAATGCTGTAACAACAAATGCAGATTAAACACTGACCAGCACAATTAGGCAGAGCAGAATGACAGCAAAGACATGATTTCAATGGAACTGATTCCACTACCCCATTTGAAAGGTGAAGTAACAATCAGAGCTTTGTATTCATACTGTACTTGCTGTCAATTAATATTTCTAAAAAGTCATGTGTTTTTAAAAATGGCAAAGAATTTCAGTGGTGCTTATAGCATCTTTTAAAAACCTTAATTGACCACAAAGACTAGCACCCTAATGGAAGCCATCTTGGCTCAGGTGTGAGCTGGTTATATAATAATGCACAGACACATAACACCTGCTTGTTCACATTTCTTTTGGCTATGCAATATTTTCCAAACTATAACTCTGTTTCTATGGCAGGCTTAGTCCAACAAAAAATAAAAACAGACAACCGGGCATGTTCACACCTGATTCTTTTTTTTTCTTTGACAGTATCCAAACGTCTCATGGTAATTAATTCTCACCTGTTATATAAAGCTAGATAGATTTAACAAGCACAAGCTTTGAATCTCCCAAAAACTGTCTCTCAAACATGTTTATGAATAAGGCGCTGGACTTATAACCCAAAGAAGGTAGGGGAGTGAATATCCAGCACTTTCTCCACCTTCAGTACCACGACTGAGGTAAGACCCTCGAGCAAGGCACCAAACCACCATGCACCATGGGCGCTGAAGCATTGGCTGTTCATTGTGTTTGTGTGTTTACTGCACAAATTCTAAATGTGGGTAACTATAGCTGGCCACAAGTCACTTCACTTCAGAATTATTTCAATTCGCTTTCATGACACAGAAACAACACTTTTGACACATAACAGTGAACTAAATTAACTCCACTAACAATCCCAGCACAAGGAGGAAAATATTATCCAACGAGCAGTATAAATCTGTCAAGTTGAAGGAGCTGTAGCATTACCAATAGTATGGATTATCTTTGGCACTCAAACCACTAACAGTGTGAACTGGACTGAAGCGGCCAAACCCAAGGGTGAAAATGAGTCTGATCGGATGACAAACACACCTGATCAAAAGAGGGAGGGAATTCTGATTGATGAGAAGCTGTGGTTCTCCCTGTAAGTGGCTCCATACCTGTAAAAAAAACTGCATATGCTGGTAAGGTACGTTTTGAAGCTTAAACCAGCAAAGCACCAGCATAAACCCACGAAGGCAGTATAAACCAGCAAAGGACCAGCTTAAACTAGCAAAGCACCAGCATAAACTAACAAAAGGAGCAGCTTAAACTATCAAAGCACCTGCATAAACTAGCAAAGGAACAGCTTAAACTATCAAAGGACCAGCATTAACTACCAAAGCACCAGCATAAACTAGCAAAGGACTGGCATAAACTAGCAAAGGAGCAGCTTAAACTATCGAAGGACCAGCATAAACTAGCAAAGGGGCAGCTTAAACTAGCAAGGGACCAGCATAAACTAGCAAAGGACCAGCATAAACTATCAAAGGACCAGCATAAACTAGCAAAGCTCCAGTATAAACTAGCAAAGGAGCAGCATAAACTAGCAAAGCTCCAGTTTAAACTATCAAAGGACCAGCATAAACTAGCAAAGCTCCAGTTTAAACTATCAAAGGACCAGCATAAACTAGCAAAGCACCAGCATAAACTAGCAAAGGAGCAGCTTAAACTAGCAAAGGAGCAGCTTAAACTAGCAAAGGACCAGCATAAACAAGAAAAGGACCAACTTAAACTATCAAAGGAGCAGCTTAAACTAGCAGAGGAGCAGCTTAAACAAGCAAAGGACCAGCATAAACAAGAAAAGGACCAGCATAAACCGGCAAAGAACTAGCATAAACCGGCAAAGGACTAGCATAAAAGAACCAGCATGAACCGGCAAAGCACCAGCATAAACCAGCATACCAGCTTTATATAAAACCTACCTAACCAGTATATCATGGGGGGTTTTATCAACAGTGATGGCCTAACTGTCTGAAAAACACTCTGTAAATGATAAATAGGAATATTATGTGAAATGTCTTCCATATCAGTGGAAAAAGTGTGAATGTGTAAAAGTAATGCTGCAAGTGGGCTAACGCTTCCTGATCCAATGAACTGGACTGGACACAATTGTGTTCAACAGTTGTTCAGCTCTGGGACACACAGGTCCACCTTTGCCAAACCACCTCCAGTTGTAGTGTTCATTCCCCCTGGAGGCAGCAGATCCCTGGACAAAACATCTGCCACTTGTTTGTCTGATCCTGGGAGATGAACTGCAATGAATGAGGCCAGCAGATACTGAGACCATCAGATGAGTTTGCAGTGAGCATGTGAGAGTCCTGCTCTGGTGATTCACGTGAAACACTGTCAACGCATTGTTGAACCGAGACTGACCGAATGGCAGAACTCTGAACAGGTACATGACCCTGAAAGCTGAATCTTAGGAACTTCCTGAGGTGGAGAAAAATGGGGAAATCTTTCAGTCTACTTTCATCACAGACCAAAGTACGGTGAGTCTTTAACAAATTTAAGTGGCACAGATCCAGAACTAGCTGAAAACCTTTATCCTTATTCTGAATGAGGAGGTTATTTGGAGTAAAACCCGTTGACTGAGAAAAGAAACTTTCATTTCTGCAGCTGTGAAATCACCATACAGCTGGTCGGATCCTTGCCAGCTGTCTGAAGGATTCATGCCTGAACTGCAAAGTGTATCCCTTTCTCACTTTTTGTCAGACATTAACATTCTCAAGAAAATCTAGATGATGCACTGAGAAACAACAAGTAAAAACAAATATTTGAATAAATTCTAAATATGGTCTGAAGATGCTAATCATTATATTTCACAACAAACAATAAGCTTCTTTTTTCACAATATCCACCGTTGACATCATTTAAAATTGACAGGGGATATAGTCAGAGTGGTAGTCACTCATATGGAAGTAAACATTCCTGATCGGTGAAGATTGCTTAAAAAATCCAGCACAATCCAGCACTGAGGTCTGTTTAGACGGTCATTTCCGCTGCAGATTATTATACAACAGTATGAGGTCAGCCTGTGATACATTCACATCGTCTGTTCAGTGTAGGGGTTTCGCTCATAGCTCTGTCGTAAGAGTGGAGATTCAAACTTCCTTAAAACTTTCACTTCTTACACAACAGTCTGACTCTGGCTGTGCCGTGCAAGGTCCTGCCACACTACTGTGGGGAGGGTGGCGCTTTACTTTGCATACTACCATTCAAAAGCATGATGCAATGTGTGTGAGAAAGTCTCGTATGCCCACTAAGGCTGCATTTTTTTTTTTAAAGACAGCAGAATTATAACAATTTAAATCAAATATTTTTTTCTATTTTAACTTTTTTTTTCCTGTGATGGTAAAATTTTAAATTCGGTAAAAAGAAAAGATTTTAAAAAACTACATTACTGTGCTGTTACAGTGCTCATATGGGAAGGAGAATGTGGGAGTCAAGGAGTATCAAAAACAATAATCTTTTAATTAACAAAACTGAGGACCATAAGATACAATGCAGACTTGACATAAGGACGTGAAGTAACATTTAAGGACTGATGAGGGAGACTAGTGCTGCGTCCGAAATCGCTTACTTCCCTACTATATAACATGCGAAAAACAGTATGCGAGGTGAGTAATATCGAATTCATAGTATTCTAAATTCAGTAAGTGAGAAGTACCCGGATGACCAACTGCTTCCGTCCGGATTCTGTAGCATGCAAACCATGGACACTTCCTCTCCCATGAGGCTCTGGGAGAGGAGGAATAATACCTAAATTACGCTTGTTTAACACAATCTAAATAAACAGATGACTTATTGAAAGTTAAAATTTTCGCACTGTTGTGACAACGCATGACAACATCAATATGGCGGATGTAGTACATAAGAATTCCATTCATACTACCCACATTCATACTATGTAGAACGCACTTTTTAACGGTTGGGTAGCACGTTCAATTCTAAATGTAGTACCTATTTAGGCAGTATGTGATTTCGGACACAGCATAGGAGACACAGACATTAAATACATAACATGAGGAGAGCTCAAAACACCTTTGGGACATGGCTGGGAGCAAATGAACTAATAATCACCTCGAAGACAGGAAACACCAAATAAGGGCAAGTCAGACACATAGGGAAAACCAAAACACATTATACATAATTTCATAATACGGAAATAAATTCGAAAATATAAAGACTTGAAATGCTTTTTGAAATGTTTGCCAGAATAATAGAAGATTTACCTTACACATTATTATACCAGAGTCTGGACACATTTGATTGTTTTTATGCTTCTCATGGACCTGAAAACAGTTTGGTTCACTTACACTTGAAGCTTGACGATTTATTTTATTTAGTTTTTTAACAAAATGTAATAGTACTATATCTTTATTAAAAAAACAGGTGAACCATAGGTCACATTTTGACCATAGTGAAAGAAAAGTACACAAGTAAACTTCTGCATTTACAAGTAAAATTATTCCAGCATGCACCGCATGAAGGTGATCCTACAATAGAATAGAGCTTTGATTGATGTAGGTCATAAAAGAGGGTGCTGAGGTATTTGTTTCGTGTATAATGGTACACTTATCAAAGGATCAGAAGAAAAAGTTAAACAATGTGTAATGCTTCACAGTTTCAACAAAGCGTGTCAGAAAGGGTGTGTGTGTTAACGGCCCAGAAATACGCCAAAGAAATGACAGTTGGCAGATTGTCCTGCTCAGATAAAGCATGAGTCTGCTGATATAACATCATACTGGAGCTGCTGGGAAGTCTCTCTGCTCGCCACTTACACAACTGTTTTGAAAGATATTTCAGTGGATTTTATCACCATCTAGTGATGCATGAAAAGCTTATTTACTAGTGTTTCCTTTTCTTTACAAATGTACTCTTTTTGTCCTATTGAGAGCATGTAAAGTAAGCTGAGATGATATAAGAAGGACATGTTAGAATCACCTGCACAAGTCATGTGCAGACAGGACCAAAGGGGATATCAGTCTGTACATCAAGTCTCTAACCCAAGAGTACCTAACAGAGGTGTCAACACTTCACATTCATGTCAGGACTCATAAAGGCAACACCAGAAGTACATTTTTACTTTACATTATTACAGATGTAATTTGACAACACATTATGAAATTACACTACAGAGTCATTCCTTAAAGATGGATAATAATAAAACAAAATGTATTTAATTCATGTAATATTTTTTTTGATAGATTTCTGTTACTTGGATAGTGAAATGAACCGATTTCAACAGATATATTGTTAAATTATAAGGTAATATCATTTAACAATAAATAAGGCTATACCCTGGTGAAAAAGCAATATATATAAAAAGTACAAAAGTATCACTGTAAATTCGAATTAGTTCAGTTTAATTAAACTTTGGAAAACAATGGCCTTATTTTTTCAAAGTAAACCTAGGAGGAAAACCTAAAGTTGTTACGAAGGGGACGGGACTCAGGTGGTAAGTTCAATCAATAAACAGTTTATTTAACAATAAGTTCAAACAGGAATGCAATGAAGATGAGAGGAGGTAAGTAGATAGTTCATAGAGATAGTCTTTGAGCATATAACTGGATGGTGACTTCTGAATATGTTTGCAGGTGGAGCGATGAGAGAGACGATCACATAAAGACTGGAGACGATGACACAGAGACGACCACAACCACACACCACAATCCTGGAAACGAGGAGGGAATCCTTGGGAGCTGGAACACACAGAAGGATCTACAGTAGGAGACAACGGGGAGACGTAAGTTAAGCAGGTAAGTCAAACAGCGTTCGGAGAGATAAGGAAGTCCAAGAACCCAACCCCCATAACGCCAACCCCCCCCGACCCCAGGCTCCAAGGAATCCCTCTGTGTCTCCATCGTCTCCAAGTTGTGGTGTGTGGTTGTGGTCCTCTGTCTGTTTCTGTTTCGTCTCCCTCCATTCTCCAACACTCCATCGCTACCAAAGATCCAAAGACTTTCCAGTTACTCTCTTCATCAGTTATCTCCAAACCAGTCATTCATTATTCTACTCACCGGTGTATTGCTGCCTTCACCAGTCTTTATTCTTCCTGCAAATAAACTATCATTATTCTTACTACTTACCTCCTATGTTGAGTCCGCTTCCTGACACTCAGGTTGAGCACATTTTCCCATGGTCAACTTGGATTTTAACAACACTTTTTTTTTTTTCGGTAACAAATGTACAAAATTGTTCACACAGCTGAACAGAGGCATTGGGGAAGATATCAACAGGAGGGTTAAGTACAGAGTTTATTGCCATCTATAAGACCAGAGAGAGATTTAGATTTGTCACAATTAGCAGCTTTTCTGATACTGAAAATCCCGCCACATTTCACATTCTGCAGCTTATCTTTATGAAGAAGCCTGATGGAATCATTCATCCAAGGATGAGGTTTTAAAAAAACTAAGTTTGGGTTTTAGTGGGGCATTTAGGTCCAAAGAAGCCATGTGTTTCTGATTAAACCAATCAAAATGACAATTTACATCAAGTGTATAAACAGTTTATTTAACAATAAGTTCAAACTTGACGGTTGGCAACCCTAGACGGAGGGGACACACGACCCAGTGCGTCTCTGACATGATTTGCATAATTGGCTCATGCGTCACCGGCCAAACTGGCTGGTAAGTTTTTATCAATACCCGCCAAAATGATTTTTTACCCGCATTTGGCGGGTTGGCGGGTGTTAATTTCGAACCCTGCATATCAATCTGAAAGAGTTACTTAAGTGAACTTAAGTAGACAGCGGCTGGGATTATGCGAGTGCTGTACTTTTGAGAATACTGCAGAAACATGTTTCCTTAAGTTATAGTTTTACAACCTTCTGTTTAACAAATTTGCCTACTTAATGTTTTACTGTACTAGAGACAGATGAAGGTTGAGTTTAGCTTAAAATGTTAGTTTGGCTTAAAAACAACTTGGAAAAAGTTAGTTAAGTGTGAGTGTGAATAACATTGAAATGCTCATATTTAAAAGCTGCTTGTGATGGGCTTTGTCTCGTCATGTAACTTTCACATCACCACCTGCATTTGGTGGCTATCAGCGTATTTCAAAGTTACAAAACAAATTTCAGTACTTTAATAGGTAGGTATATTAACATTATATCAGTTAATGAAATTACGGTATTTAACTGTAAATTTGATTTTAAAACCTAAAACGTTGTTACTGTATTTTTTTTTTACAGTCAAATTCAGGCAACCACAGCTGCCGTTTTTTCACTGTAAATTTTACAGTTTTTTTTGTTTTTACAGTGTATATGCACAGATCATTGTAATTCCCCATGTTTTGACTAACCACGCAAAATAAATTATTCAAGCGCAAGGGATTATGGGTATTCCCTTAAGGCCTGCCACAATGCTTCTCCAGGAGCCATGCTCAGTATTAGTTGCAACAAGCAAACTGAAACGGTCCACTTTACAGATAAATACAGTGTGTGTGTGTGTGTTTCACTGTATGTGCTAGGCAGTGTTTGTTTCTCTCTGTGACAGGCTGGTTTAATTCCTCTACTATAATCCTATTACATCACACCATATTATTACCAAGATGTAACCATGATGTCCATGGCATTATTATCTGAGACAGTACACAGCAGAGACAAGTGCATACAGCAAATACAGGTAAGAATTAAATTTTTCTGCGACTTCTGTTGTTTACTATACCTACATAAAAAACTGAAATGGTTTATGACCACATAAGCTTGTGTTTGTCTGAGATACTTCTTTCACTATTACTGTACATGCAAGATGCTCAAACAATGAAAAAAATGTGGTGCTTTTGAAACTGCTACAAGGCCTAGTTACGACAAGTTTAAAAAATAAATATATAAGAACCAGGTGAACTATATGTAAGAAACGTGTGATTTAAAGTTCAGTTTAATTGTGTAACATTGTAAAAAAAAAACTCAATGATTTACATTTTTGGATGTTTCGGTATATAATAATGCCACAAAATATTTAAATCCTTTATAAGCCTTAGGCAGACCATGACAACTGCAACTAGCACTTTTGCTAATGGAATGGATGAGTGGAAACATGAGGTAAAACAGAGAGATGACAAAGCAATCTGCGGGAGCTGGATTGAACAGGATTAGCCTACTTCTGTAGTTTCCAGTGTAATAGCTGATGAGCACATTTCTTTGCTATGCTCACATGCAAATTGGTAGCATTTTGAGAAAACCAAATAAATGTAGGTGCTTTGTTTAAACTGAGATGCTCAACATTTCCTTATTCAGCTTTATGTACTGTGTAGCATTAGTCCAATACTTTTACACGCAAGAAAACATTACTCACACCAGTATAATCTGATTCCAATTCTAATCCAACACCTATAAGCAAGTAATCTGCTAATTCCACCTCAACCTGGATAATTGTAACATACTCTGACATTGTCAAGAGCTCATGCAAAAGAAATAAAATCCACTATGATTACGTCATCACATGAAACTTCCCATCTGTTTGTTTATCTCATATTGTCAGGAAATATTAAAGGAAATGAGGAAATGTCTACCACTTCAGGTCATTTCTTAGAAGTTGCACAGAGGGGCCTTGATGGAGCACTGAATCCACATGCAAAAACAAATGAATAAAGACAAAAAAATGTCTCATGTCATCAGGTTTCCTTCGAAGATTCATCATGTCAGGTTCACCTGAGATTGAGGAACTACCAGCAACACAAACAGGTGAAAAAAGATTTAATTCCTGAAATTAAAACAAAAAGAGTATCACACTGATTGCAGAACCCATCCTGCTAGTTATTCATTATTTTACAGTAATGATGAGGCAGGTTTCCCTCATTTTGATCAACCCATAATTATCTGTAATTAAAGGCTGTATGATACTCTAGATCTCGAAAGTGATTCATCACTGTTTATTCATCAATTCACTGTTTCTAATGACAAATTCAGATCTTAAACACCTTTTAATCTCAGGGCCCAAAGGTGTGATCCATGACTGGAGGAAGTTCAAACTTGAGAGTGAGGACCATGAAAGCGTTCCTCCAAACAAAAGAGAGCTCCTCAGACAGATGTCCAACCCTAAATCCAGTAATGATGACACCCGGGAAAAAATCAACCGCAAGGTAACGGTAAACATTTCCCAATTTACATCTACATAAAACAAAAACAATAGAGTCCTTCTAATTCGAATACATCCCATAGCTTATCAGCGTGTACATAGTTACTCCTTCTGTATAATTAAAGGGGTCATATAATGCAATTTCAAATGTTCCTCTCTCTTTAGAGCGTTACAAGCTGTCAGTGCATAGATAAGATCCCTGAAGTTGCAAAGATTAAAGTTTTAAAACCAAAGAGATATGCTTTAAAAAGGTTAAGACTTGACCATGCCCCCCTAAAACGTCTCCTTTAAACAAGTTCTATTTACAACACTGTTTCCACATATTAAAAGGATATAAAGTCATCAAAACATGTTATGTAAAGATTTATGAGGTGATCACAGTGCTTTCAAAATTGTGTCTACTTTTACTATTTCTAAAGATTGGGGTCGGTAAGATTTTTGAATGACATCTCTTATGCACAACAAGGTTGCATTTATTTGATTAACAATATATTTCTGTGATCGTAAAGCTGTATTTTCAGCAGTCATAAATCATTCTAATATGTATACGCTGATTGGGTATTAAAGAGATATTTGTAATAAGAAACACTTTACTTTATTTTGATGGTCCCTTTTGAACAATCTGTTGACAATAAGTAGCTTTGCACCTACATGTCAACTAACTCTCAT
>JAUCMU010000042.1:7132958-7180005 GCA_032275025.1 Enteromius treurensis | reverse complement strand
ATCGCTCGTCTGCGTCTCGCTCGGAGCACGTGATCTATAAGTAACGATATGTTTTATGAAATGTAGTGAAGTAAAAAAGTACGATCCTTTGCTTAGGAATGTAGAGAAGTAAAAGTAAAAGTTGCTAAAAATAAAACTACTCCAGTAAAGTACAGATAACTGAAAAATGTACTTCAGTACAGTAACGAATTACAACCACTTCGTTACTGTCCACTACTGCTTTAGAACATGGGTCTTTAAAACGAGGGTCCAACAATTATGGTTTGGTGTGAAACAAGAAAAAAAAAGTATTAAATAAGAACCTCAAATTTTCCGGTGCTCAATCACATTCAAATGTAAACAATTTTAATGGGTTTGCGATGTAGAAATCGTTAGGTATACTTCAACAACGGGTCCAAGGTAAAATAATCAAGTTCACAGATTTAGAATCATCACAGCAATTATATTTCATGCCAAGGGCATTTTCCATTCAGCTTGGAAGTGTTTCTTTATGCCTTTAATGCTGCGCTGTTACAGAAGCCAGAAGAAACTGGTTTTATAATGACATGACACTACTAAGGGAATCCACACAGCATTCTGTAAAAACACGTGCAGGATGACGACAATTACGTTTTTTGTTGATCCGTTATTGAGGCAGCATGAGTGCAAACATGTCACTAGTGAGCAAACTTCCAACAAAGAAAAAAATCCAAACACATAACTGTAATGCACACTTTCATGTAAACAGTAGATTGTTACTTAATTACTCAATTACCATACATAAAATGTTCATTTTGATGGCCATATACTGTACATGAGAATGTCCTCTTTGAATAAACAGGTTTCTCTATATCACTAATTTCAGCTTTAACTTAGTTATTATAGTGTTTCTCAACGAACACTTCATGAGTGGTGTCACACAGTGAATGTTTGGGACATAATTCTTAATAATTATATTTCTATAATGTAACATTAAGATCTGACTTGACCCAATAACCAAACCTTTTGATTATAAGGAAGTCTCCATAAACTTTTTCCTTATATTGTGTTTTTTTTATAATACTATAATAGTCCAAATGTAAAAGTTAAATTTGAAATCACATTTAAGATCATACAGCGTATTATACAAACATACACACTCCCTTGTCATTAACTGAAATACAGTAAAGATGTGGCTGTGGCAAGGAGAGCAATGGCTGCTGCTACGGCCACACCTGCGTGTTTGGGAGAGAGAAAGAGAGGTCATCAGTCATCAGGAGGTGGAATTATAGGAATCACACAAAGAAAAATATGGTCACATCAGCCCAACTAACAACACGGAGTCACTCACAGCGTATGATTATCCAATCTATTGTTATAGTTAACTACAATCAAACCAAAATTTATTTAAATATATTTTTTTTAACATTATCAGTTTATTTGCTATAGTTAAAAAAGAAAATAGCAATAAAACGATAAGAACTCAAGATTTGAACGGTGTTAGAACAAATTGATGATGCCACATAACTTCAACAGAAAAATACGTAATGAATTATGTCAAATGAGTGTCAGCTGTAAAATTTAAGTACAAACAATTAGATAATACCAATTACCAAGCAATGCTTAATTTGGTTGCATCAGCAATTAAAGTCAAAACAATTAAGCAATTTGTCTGAATAAATTTTGGCCTATATTTCTAACAATTGTATTGATGGTTAATGCTTTTTGGGGATAACATGTCACAGATTGCTTTTTTTTTTTTGCTATCCTCACTTGAACTACAGAGTCCAACACCCACTAGTAAAAGATATCTATAAATATGTCGAATTTTTGGTTTCACTGTATATTGTTGAGCCCCAGATGATGCCACGTTGAAAAGAGAATGATTTATTTGATGAATAAATTTATTGCACACAGAGAAAAAAAAGAGAGATATCTACAGTATTTTAAAATGAATCATTTTGAATAACTTACCAGCATAATTTTGAATTTGGGGGTTTTCAGCTTGGATTTCTGGGATGACACGCTCATCTTGGCAGTCTACTACCTCTGATCCAGAAACAGCCGAAAATGCTAAAGAAAACACATGTACAAACATGCTAAAAAAATGTTATGAGTAGGTAGGCTTGTACTCTAATAATAAAGAAATGAAACAAGGAAAAGAAAAAAGATAGGAAAATAATCTCCTCTTTCCAAGATAGAGATTGTGTTTTTATAGAAAGGATAATCCAAATTTCCCAGAAGGGCTTGTTATTAGAACGGATCAGATATTCTATAGCTTGTGGCTAGACATATTACTTCCACATTTTTTCCTTCTACACAGAAACCATTTGTGGGCAAACTTAAACTGGTTTGAACAAGAGGCAAGGGGTGTAGCTGGCAATTATTTCGGAGGGGAAATGAGGGTGTGTCACAAGAGGTCTGTATGCACCCATTTAGAGAAGGTTTATCCTTTGGAATTCTATAGGCACACACCTATACACATTCTTGAACCATAAAGCTCCTACAATACTTGAGTCTAGTCATCCCTGAATCCTAACGGCTTTGCAAGGACTTGTTTCACATCGCACAATGCCCAAGTCACACATGAGGGACATTGAAAAAGCCTAGAGGTGATACTTGTAAACCATGACAATAGCGCCATAAATTCCATAAATGCTAATGCTTCATTGTTGAAATAGGCCATGGTATTAACACTCAAATAAAGTGAGAGAATTAATTAACCCTATAGTCTCCTCCTGAAATATGGAAACATACATTGATTGCTCTCCAAAGTAGTATCTATGTCTTCTTCTGGTGTTTCGCAGTCCAGCATCTCTTTCAGACGCTCGGCCACATCAGCTGTACTTTCGTCTGGGAACATGTAGTCACACACAGACAGGCCGGAGATGGGCATTGGCGCAAACACACGCCGAGGAAGTGCCTGCTGCCCACTGCACAAACCTAGAGAAACAATACGGGAACTTGTATTGTGAATACATTTATTTTTGTGCTACATACAGAAGCTGTCAACCAATAAAGAAAATTGCGACATCCTACTGCCATCTAGTGGTAAGACAGAAATCTGCTAAAGTTTGTTGTGGCACAGTACACCCAAAAATGAAAGATTCCACTATCAAAATGGAATGATTTTCTTTTTTCTGTGGAACCTAAAACACGATATGTTGGTAACCACTGCAATGGACGTCAATGCGAACCAAAACCGTCGATTTACTAAGATTCTTCAAAAAATCTTCCTTTATGCACACATTTGGACGGACATGAGAGTTTCTGATGCCATTTTTGGGTGAACCATCCCTTTCAACAGCACATCTAAGACATGATAGACTACTGTACCTTTTTGACTCCCTTCATTCATTAAAAGATCTTCCAGAAACATCTCCACTCTGAAGCAAACCGTGTTTATGATGTCTCTCTTAATGGCCTACCAGCACAAAAGAGAATTCTAATCAGAGCTATACTCTCAAAGACAATAAATAACAGGTAAACGGGAAAATAAAAGTCAGCTTTCTAATCGTGACAGATATTGTGAGAAATAATTTTATAAATAAATACTACAATACAAAAAATGGTTTTACATGACACAAATAAATTCAAGCGTTACAACATTATAATGTACAAACTAATTTAACATCCAATAAATGCATATACATTAGGGGTGGCACGAGACGAGACACTAGGTTCACGAGATGAGTTTTTATGACTTCAAAAAAAAAAAAAAAAAAATCTTAAATGATAAAATATGTCGGGAAAAATAGTGTTTTATTCAACAAAAACGATTCACAAAAAATGTAGGTGCATTTTTTAATCAACTTTTTGAAGTTAAACTATTTTAATGAATTACATGCAGTAATAAAAAACAGGTGAACACTGTGAATTATTTTGCCACAAACTGACAGGCAAGTAATTAACAATAAATAACAATTTTTTTTTAAAATAACATTAATAAATCAAAACAAATAACACAAATATTCCTTTAAAAGAAGGGTATAGGAGAAAGAAGGGCCAGGGTATACTTACATCATTTTTGTCATCAGGAGGGCTCGCGGACAGCTGTGTATAACAGTGTATGAGCGAGAAGAATGCTGAAAGAGTGCAAATCAATTGGTGGCATTGCGCATGTATCGAGCTCATCCGTCCGCACTAATCCGTGATTAAGTGTACTTTGAAAGCTGTGTGGACGCGGCTGTTCGCGAGATGCGGAAAGCGAAGTGTACCCGGGCCTTAAGTCTGCCTACACTGGGCAGTAAAATACACCGGGCTTTAAGTCTGCCTACACTAAAGCGACCATTGAAAACTATTTGGAATTTGTGTCAGCGCGTCATAAACAGCAGTTTCCTGTCGGAGCTGCCACATCGTACCACTATCGCGAGGATATCACCAAGTCTCCACGAGATCTCGTCACACCCCTAATATACACATATCGAATATTCTCTCATAACAATATGGTAGTGATTCACGGAACATCCCTAAGCATAATACAGTATGAGTAAGCATTAATGACCTGTGCAGCATGTCTGGCTTTGGGTTTGTTGTTGTGGATGTAGGCCCTGCAGTGAACCACCCCTTGAACCCTCATAGACCCGCCGCACACCTGCACCAGAGCACTGCTCCGCTCATCCAGCTCTGACTTTTCCTGTGACATTGATAAACCTATTCAACATTTGGCAATACACACATATATACACACACACACACACATATATATATGTGTGTGTATAAGACACTCACATGTGAGACAAAGATCCGTGCTGGCAGCGTCTGACGAGGAGCTGTTTTTGGGTTCTTTTTCTGAAAAGAACAAACATGTTTGTTCAGCTCAAATGTTGAACCAACATGACAGAGGAATGACAGAGTTTTTACCTGTCCTGATATGAGTTCAGAGTCATCTAATGCCGGTCTGCCATTGATGAGACAGTAAGCAGCCTCGATCTGTTTAGCCCACCTCCTAAGACCATCCTGGACAAGAGGGGGCAAAGAAGGTTAAATGCACAACCTGTCAACTTACTCTGCTTATTTACAAGTCTTCTAGTGCTGGTCGTTTTAATCTTCATTCTATACAAAATCATTTACAGGGAAAACGCTTATATACAATGCATAAAAGAAAACGACTCGTTTTCATATATACCTATCTCACCTTCATGCACTTGTCTGTGTTATCAGAAGACGATCCTGTCACAGGGATCTGCAGATCCACCTCAACGGAGCAGGTCAGCATAGGCCAGGATGATGAGATGCCCGTCTGATACTTCCAGTCTGCTGGCTTGGACGAACTCTATAATTTCAACAGTAACAAAAACACAACTAATACACTATTTGCTAAACTACTTTGAGTTTTAAGACAAAGATAGTGTCTCTTACCTTTGGATCTTTTACATCAAATGTTTTGCAGACAAGCCTGTAGACTTTAAGTCAAGGATCACGCAAGTTTAAGCTATGTGGTTATTCATATAAACTGATGCTTTTAGATTGCAAAGTTTAATATGCTGGGTAATAGCTGGAGGTAGTGTGCAGGATACTTCTTTGTTTTGGAGCAGATATGCAGGGTGACTCGATCAGTAACATCCTCCTCTGACAGTTCCCACAATCTTCCTTTAGTTGTGTACTTATCCATGGCAAATATAAGCTATGTAAAGAGACCAGCACATAAATGTGACCTACTAAATCAATAAAGCAAGCTAAAATGCGATTTATTCCATTTATAAATCATTATTATATTGCATTTAATTCAACTTCATTCAATTATTGAAAAACTTAATTAATAATAAATTAAATGTTATGAAATAAAAGTAATTAAGAAAATGAAGAAACAATACATCAAGGGCCATACTCTTTTTAATGCATTTTGGGCATCTTTGGAGAGTTCAGGTGGGGTCACTAAAAACAGGCCAAGAATACAAAGACCTCCTGGTAACATGCGGGACACCTAGAATAAGGATAAGAATAAGTCAAAACCGTTTACTGTACAACTACACAGTAACACATTTCAAAGTCACCGTGCAAGTGGTAAGACATCAGGTTAGTGACCTGCTTGGCATGTTCTGTGACCCACTCCACATCAATATCATCCAGTGGGCTGACCCCCTTCGAAGACTTGGGCTGTCCCTCCCTCTCCCTGTGAGGAGTCTGCACAGCCAGCACCACAAAATCTCTCTGAGGAGACGACTGCGAAAAGAAAAAGTAAGGAAAATGAGTCGTGCGTACAGACATTATTAAATATAAAGGAGTTTAGTTTCCTTACTTGACCAGCCAGGAGTCCAGTCACACATGACCCGGGAGCGGCTTGAAGCCCAACAAGATATTCCTCCAAAGCTTCATCTACAAAATAACTCCTACCCATTCTCTAAATATACAAAAAAAGATGTAAGAAAATTCTATTGTGCTATATTTACCTGCTTGCAACTGCATTAAACATATGTTACACATTCCAAATACTTTTATACTGTCTTTGATTGACAGAATATTAACATTAGGGCAATTATTGCAGTCTTTAAGGGTATTGTTATTGTGGTCTGTGCTATTATTACTATTATTTTACATTTTTATGAAGGGCAAATGAGCATTTGAATCAGTGTCAGTCTTCTCAATCACAGTGTTTTTAGTCAGCCTTTTGATCACGACAAACATTTCCATATTATGGTTGACAATTTTAAATTACATTAAACACACACACACAAGATAAATGCCTTAGTCTGAATGCTAAAAGTAAATTTATGTACAACACATTATAACGTACAGGAGTAGTTATTATTTGATTTTATTTTGAGCTATAACTGTTTCTACAGCATAAAAAAGTTCCAAAATAAAGACTAACGTTAGATGTAGTTGAACGTCACACTATGAAGGAAATCAAAGAACAACATTCGCAAGGGTAACATGTTTTTTTTTAAACCCATAGAAAATAATTATATTTTAGAAAACATACCGTGTGCCAAAATATATCGCAAAGAAAGTCTTCAAACCCACCTTCAGATTATGCACACACTTCTTCAGGCAGCTGATGACTTCTCAGAGAAACCGATACGTGTGACACATCGTCGCATCTAATACACGCAAATCGGCTCCAGAGACCCGATTGGACAATACTTCTGCAGGTCCGCGCTGCTTTGCGGCTTGAGTGTACGTCGCTCAAATATGACGTAAAGGCTGCTAGCTGCTAATGCTAACTGTTGCAGTGTGCCGGAGAGATGGCGGCACTTCTTCAGCAAGCGCTGGAGAGAGCCGAGATAAACAAACTACCGAAAGCAATTCAGAACAAGCTCGAGAAAGTTCTGTCAGAGCAGCAGACGGAAATAGACTGTCTTAATTCCCAGCACGAGCGATATAAAGCGGACTGCGGTGAGTAACGGTGGCAGGCGGGCCAGAGAGTCATTCAACAGCTGTGTTTCTTATATGCTAAGTGTTCTGCTTTGCCAGACAGCATGTTTAGGTATCATAACTGCCTTTATACTAATTCAAGACTTTAAATGACAAGTTGTCTGGTTAATTATTTTGTAAAGGCTTGTTTGTTCCGCACAGATGAGCTACCAGGTTGTGTACAAATCCTTAATAAATAAGATCAAGACCATTCTGAGAGGTAGTGACAAACCAAAGAAAGCGTTTGGCTCATGTTTGTCTGTTTTGTCGTATTTTAACCTTAGCCTTTATGTATGAAATGTACTCAAGTCTCTAGATGCAGAGATATGTATGATATATAACGCCTGCCTTGTTAACCTGTATATCATCATTAATACATTCTTAGTTACTGTTTCTCTCCAAAATAAGTCTTAATCATAAATGTTTTGCCATAAGCTTTCAAAGGAACTGTCTGTCTGAATTGCTCTTATAAAATGTGTGTTTTTTTTCTTTCGTTTTTATGAACAGAGCAACAGTACTTTAATCTTGAGAAGAAACTAGCTGAGAGTCAGGAGCAGTTTTTGTCCCAAAGTAAAGAGTATCACAGTATTAAGGAGGAGAACGGGCGTCTTGGTAAGTTCTGTGCATTATTTTCTTTTTAAATATGGCGCTTGTATTGCTGTATTATGTAAGTGTGCTTGTTCTTTCTTATAGCCGAGGAACTAAAGAAGCTAAAAGATATAGAGGAAGAGCAGGGGGCAACGCAAGAGGTAGCTACGAGTCTCTCACCTCTCATACTTCATATGGACCTTTTTACTTGAGCAGTAAAACAAAAAGAGGAAAATCTCCCAATGTTTTTGCATTCCAGAGTAAGCCACCAAGAGCCAAATATGAAATCGAGGCAGAAAACCGAGAGCTCTCGCGGATGCTTGAGAAGAGATCTCAAGAAGTGGAAAACCTCAGCGGTATGAGTTTTTATGGGACTGTTGTTTGCAAGAGTGATCGATTAGTTATTCATAAACTAATTAACATTAGATATTATCAAATAAACCTAAAGTACCAATGCTTTTTTCATTCATAATTGCTAAAATGTATCGTATCTTCATTATACAGAGGATCTTAAACGTCTCAATGACAAACTTGTGGAGACCAACACAATCAAGATGGAGCTCCAGCTTAAATTAGATGAACTTCAGTCATCTGAGGTTTCCATTCAGGTGAATGGTGAATCCCATTTAGCCATCGTTCTGTCTCTACAGTGAAATAATGCTTCTGATCGTTGAGCAAATACTTTGATTTCTTTGTTTTCCTTCTCATCAGCATCGTGAGAAGCGAATGGAACAAGAAAAGGAGCTCCTTCAGAACCAGAACACATGGCTGAATTCAGAGCTGAAGAGTAAGACAGACGAGCTGTACACGATATCCAGAGACAAGGGCAAAGAGATCCTGGAGCTCAAGTGCTCTTTACAGAGCAAGAAGGAAGAGGTGTGAAGAAGTTTGAGATGCAGTTGAGCTATATTCTCATTAGGTCTCTTATCTGCAACAGTCTTACGTATACTGTATGTCATAATCAGGTGACCAGACTTCAGGACCAACTGAACACGTTCAAGAAGAACAATGACAACATGCAGAAGAGTACTGAAGATATGATGAACAAGCTCAAAGAGGTTCACAATCACCCTTCTGTTCTTATTTAAATTAACATTTCACATGAAAGAGAATTTAAATTAAGGTTGCGTTGTATGTCTTCTGTTTTTAGGCCAAAGACCAGCGGGCCTCCATGGAGGAGAAGTATCGCAATGAGCTGAATGCTAACCTTAAACTCTGTAATTTGTACAAGGTCGGTTAATGTTGATATTTCGTTTCGCAGGACCCAGTGTTAATGTATGGTATGATTGAAATCTGAATCATATTGTGTGTTGACAGAATGCAGCAGCAGACTCCGAAGCCAAGAACGCTGAATTAAACAGAGCCGTGGAAGAGCTCAACAAACTGTTGAAGGAGACAATGGAAGGTTGGAGAATAAAAAACTTAAAACTAAGTTAATCTATGCATTTTTTTTTTCTCATATTAAAAAATAGTTGCTAAGATTGGTATTTATTTTCAACCATTATAATGGAAAAGTAAGGGTATGCATGTTTCATTTTTGGGATATAATATCTTGAATACTGTAGTACATGCACAAAATCTGTTCTCAGTATGCATGCTGTAGATGTCTTGGTATTGTAGTACGCTTCTATGAACATATATAGTTAGCATCTCATTGCCTCACTGTGAATGTTGTGCAGAGTTTAGATCTTCTGTCTCTTATCCACAGCCAATAAAGGTACAGATAAGAAGCTGTCGGAGCTGCAGAGCGTGAGGGAGAAAGCAGAGTCGGATCTACATGAGAAGGTCATGCATTTGGAGAAAGAGCTGGAGAACGCCACTACGCGGCTTGTAGACTTTAAACGCAGAGGTAATGAGCACAGAAAACCCTGTCTTTTGTATTTGGCTAAATAATCTTTTCATGCTAATTACATTTCATGTCATCTCATTGTTCAACACTTCAACAGGTGTTCCAGCTCTTACAGAAGAGGAGCTGACAAACCTCTCCCCAACTGCAGCCGTAGTGGCGAAGATTGTTAAGCCGGGCATGAAGCTAATGGAGGTATAAAAGCTGTTTATCAGAAAGGAACTCATTTTGTGTGTTCGTTTTAAGTAACTTTCCTACATTTTGCTTCCAGCTGTATAATGCCTTCGTGGAGGCGCAAGACCAACTGCACCTGGAGAAGCTGGAGAACAAGCGTGTGAACAAGGTCCTGGATGAGATTGTTCTGGAGGTGGAGACCAAAGCTCCCATCCTAAAACGTCAGAGAGAAGAATATGAAAACATGCAGAAGTCCATGACCAGCCTTTGTGCCAAACTGGAGCAAGCTATGAAGGTTTACACATATTTGAAGTAGATGGCAGAACATGATGGTGATTTGCGGTGACATTAATCGGGATCTTTCCTCTTGCATATCAGGAGGTCCATCGGCTGCAGAAGGAGACAGATGAAGCCAATAAGAGAGCTTTAGGGTTAGAGAGAGATAAGCAGAGATCGGAGAGACAGCAAACCGACATGTCTGAACAGGTAACGCACTGAGTCTCTGTTACAATAAACACTTGAGGGTTTGCAGAATGTATCTACAATAATATTGGAATTGTTTTGTGCCTTTAAAAGTGCACATTTTCTTAGTGTGATGCAGCCAGATGATCAGAATGAATGAATTTAATACACGGGGGCACAAATCTTGTTTCTGTTTCTATATGACGCAGTCAGCAATATCACACAAGCAAGTGTGCTGTTTTCTCAAATATTAATATGATTAGAAATGTGTATAAGATCAGTTAATAAGTTAATATTGTGATTTACATTTTAGTCACGATATGTCACGTTTAATGTCCCCTATTTACAACTAGTCTTAACCTAAGAAAGTACTGGTATTTTTATGATTATCAACATATGTTTTTCCTTTTCATGATTCAGGTACGCGTCCTGCTGGTGGAGTTGGAGGAAGCACGTGGTAATCAGGTGGTTCGTGAGGATGTGAGCTCGGCTGTAAGCAGCAGCTCTGAGGTTCAGGGATCCCGGCAGGTGGCTTTCCGTAGCATCCAAGAGCTTCAGCAGCAGAACCAGAACCTGCTGGCTCAGAACAGAGATCTGGAAGAGCAAAGAGAGAGGGACCAGAACCAGGCTAAGACTGCCAGGTACTGACCATCTTCCTTTATATTAGTGCTTCAATCACATATTTCAGTAAAGTACAAAATGGATAAAAACAACAACGACAAAAAGAGCATTTGCTCTCTCAGGCAAACAGAGTTGGAGCAGAGTCTAGAGAAGGTTCAGAAGGAGCTGGAACAGGTCAAGGAACAGCTAAACCATCAGAAGCAGCTGGCTGACTCTGCCAGCCGCCAGCGAGACATGTACCGTATCCTGTTGCAGACAGCCGGAGTTGAGCTTCCACCACAGGGTACACATTTACACTCTAGGCAAAAAGCGCTGTCTTTTTATGGCTTTTAAGTAGTGTTGTTAAATGATTAATCACATCCAAACTAAAAATGTTTGTTTTCATATGTATGTGTACAGTGTATATTTATTATGTGTATAAAAATACAAGTAAATGCATGTGTGTATATATTTAAGAGAAATGTTAAGTTTATATATTAAATGTGTGTGTGTGTGTGTGTAAGTATTTACATACATACACGTACATTTAATCATACAAATGTGTGTACGTAAGAGGTATGTAAACACAAACTTCTGTTTCGGATGGGATTCATCAAGATGAATCTTTTATAAAGGTACTACTTTTAACCTTAGTATTGTTTTAAGTAACTCATTTGCCTGTGGTTTTGTTCAGGTCCAGAGGCTGGGCCTCAATCCACCACTCCCAGCAGGCCAGGACCCATGCCCACTAGATCTACACCTCTGAGGGCTGCAGCTGCGGAATCTGTCCAGGCAACTCAGGCTAAAGCAGCACTTAAACAGGTTAGACAGTGACTTTTCTTTTAGCTAAAAAACTGCACTTTATTCTACAGTATGCACGATACTTACTTACAGTGTACCTACATAAGAAAATACTATTATATATGTTAACTACATGGGGTAGGGTTAGGTTTATGGTAGGGCTGTGCAATTTAATCATCGATTAATGCATGCGCATCACGTCAGTATAACCTGGTTCTTTGATTAGTAAATCTCAGTCAGCTGTTTTTAAAATGTGCTGCAGTTGATACACAGAGCCACAGATCACTGACAAGCTACGCAATTTTGCATTCAAAATCTGAAACGAATCGGTTCAGATTCTGAAGTCACTTGTCAGTGATCTACTTAGCTGACTGGCGTGATGTGCATGCATTAATCGACGATTAAATTGCACAGCCCTAGTTTATGGGTAGGTTCAGGGTTAGTACTTAGTTATTGTAATTACTATAATAAGTACTTAGTATGTATCATTTTATTGCAAACCTGTATGCTTTTGGAAAAGAGGAGCATAAACATTGTGCTAAACTGCTCTTTTTGTGTTCTGAGGAAGGAAAGTCTTACAGGTTTGGAATGAAAAGCTTGAGTAAATTATTACAATTGAAATTTTGGGGTGTTCCCTAAAATATGACTCTGAAGCAAACATCTCATTTAAACATTCATTATTAGGCATTAAACTGAATGTTTTCTTCTCACAGCTTAATGATGCTTTTACAACATACAAAAAGGAGAAGGCAGAAAACGACAAGCTTCTAAATGAACAGATGGAGAGGCTTCGTAGCCAACTGTCTGATCTGCTCTCGCAAAAGGCCAAACTTTCCTCTCAGCTGGAATTCGCCTTCAAACGGTAAGCACAGTTTGCCTGAAGTATCACTTTGCAATGGAAATGTAAGTTGTGTTTTAATGTTTTATCCTGAGCAAGCTAAAGCCACAGCTGTAAGTATACAGTTTGTTGCATGTGGCTCTCATCTTTGGTTTCTTTCTTTGCCAACATTTCAAACACAAAACATATGCGCATTATACTAAAGAGGTCCTGAAATGGAGTATCAAAATTGATTTTCATGTTCATAAGAGGTTACACAACAATAAAAAAACACTACATCTTGTGATGTCATGGTTTTCCTCAACATGCCACTTAAAGGGATACAGCTCTATATCTCAGTATTTGTATGAAAACAGTAAGCAGTGGGTGTTTACTTCTGCAAGAGGTAATGCCCAATCAAGTTTTTCACAAAGTGTGACACTGAGGATGAGAAGTTATTTTTAAAGGTACTTGTCCAGTTTAGGTAAAGAAAACTTTAACTTTAATTTAAAACAATGATTTTTTTGTTTTGTTTTTTAGTGGTGAATGTAAAAATGCAAATAATTTAATTGACTAAAATGTTCCATGGCAGGTATGAGATGCTTCAGGAAAATGTGAATGCCTTTCGACGAGAGATTGAAGCCCTCCGTGAGAAGAATCAAAAGATGACTGCCACTCATCAGAGACATGAGCAAATCATTCACACAATGACTCAAGATCTAAGGGAAGCCAATGAAAAACTAGCCATGGCCGAGGTAAGTAGAAAGTATAATGAATTGAATGCACTATTCAGCTGGTATTCAGGTTCACTGATACGTGTTTTTTTTTCTGCCAGTTGCGTGTTGAGAACATTCGTAAGGAAAAAGACATTTTGAAGCAGGTGGAGAACCGACTAACCCAGGAAAAAGAGTCCATCCGGACTGAGCAGCGGGGCCAGAGCCTCCTGCTTACCAACCTCAAATCAATTCAGGTACCGTTTGCCTACATATCCCAATCAACTTTGTCAGAAGACTTCTCTTTGGGCCTTTTTCTCTGAACTTCCTCCTTATGTTACAGCTGACTATGGAACGCTCTGAGACTGAGACCAAGCAGCGCTACAACAACCAGATTCAACGTTTGGAGAAGGAGATCATTCAGCTTAAGAAGAAACTGGAACAGGAAGTGGAACAGAGACACGCACTGGAACGCAACCAAGACGTAAGCTTGTAAAATTCACAATTTTTTTGGTCCATTAGTTGGTGGAATGTCTATACCTGAGACTAATTTCTCTCATTTCTATCGACTAGGTTCAGCTGCTGGAGGCTAAGAAGCAGCTGGAGACACAGACAACACTACATCAGAAGACTAAAGAGCTGCTAAGAACTGCTGAACAGCAGGTCACCTCCATGAGACAGCAACTGAACAACAATGAGAACCAGAGCACAGCGCCTAAACAGCCTGTTAGGACAGTACCTAGAGGTACACATAGAAAATTAAATTGAGTGTCACTTTCCATCGCTGTGTAACTCAAGATCATGTTGTGTGCAGTTTCAGTTCCTGGTGTTCCTCAACAAGAAGTGGATGAACTCCGAGCACGTCTAAAGCAGGCTGAAGAACAGAACTCTGTCCTAAAGGAGCGTTTAAAGAACACCACCACCAACCTAGAGCAGTACAGATCCATGGTGCTCAGCTTGGAGGAGTCTGTAAACAAAGAGAAGCAGGTATCTGCTTCAACCTGTTCAGTTGTTTAAGTGAAACTTTTTTTCGTCAAGATTGACCAGAGTACTTGCATTATACAGTTGGCTGAGCAGGCACGCACCTCCACTGACAGCCAGCTGAAATCAGCGCGGGAGTTGAACCAGCAGCTGGAAGCCCGGTTGGTGGAAGCAGAAAAGGAAAAGCTGGAGCTGCAGGAGGAGAAGATGAAAGCTGTGGAAAGCGTAGAAGAAAGGGTATGGGACTCACAGATGGCACTTCCAAGGTGTTTTTTTTTGTTTTATTTTTCTGAATAGGAAAGTTCTGAAGATTGAAATCAATTGTGTATAGGTGAAGGAACTGAAAAGGAGCATGACAGACATGCAGACAGAGCTGCAGGATGCCCTGCAGAGAGCTGCGGAGGCGGTGGCCCAGGAGCAGAGAGCCACGCAGGATAGCAAACTACAGGTGACACTTTTGGATCTAAGCGACAAATATATATATATTTTATTTTATTTTTTTATTTATTTTTTTTTTTTGGATGCTTGCTTACCTGTGTCTTTTTTCGGGTTCCAGGCTAAGCTTGCTGGAGAGGCTCAGAATAAATATGAACGAGAGCTCATGCTGCATGCTGCAGATGTGGAAGCCCTACAGGCTGCCAAGAAACAGGGACAGCAGTCAGTCCAGACCACAAAACAGCTTGAGGAGAAGGCTCAGAAAGCTGTGTCTGAGCTGCGTCAGGGCTGCATTGACTGGGAACAGAAAGAAAAGAGGCTGAAGGTAAAATCTTGTGGTTGGCAAAGGTAGAACCGGCTGATGCATACAGATGTTAAAGAGTCTTAGAGACCATCAAAAATTAAATACCTGTGTGTATTTTTTTTTTTCCTTTGCTGAAAAAAATATATATTTTGAGGAATGTTGATAATAAAATGTTGGTTCCCATTGACTTTTTTTTTTGTCTATACAAATAAATCGGAATGGAAACTGAGTTATTGACATTCTTCAAAATATCTTATTGTCTGTTCAATTTTGGGTGAACTATCGCTTTAGCATTATAACCTTTTGTTCAGCTTCTACAATTTTTCTCCCCAGGAAGAACTTTCTAAAGAGCTAAAGAGAGCTGAGGAGCTTCAGAAGCAGAACACCATGCTCCATGAACAGATGGAGAACCTGAGCAGTAAGATAACTGCCTCCACCCAGCAGCAGAGAGAGAGCAGTCTGAACGTTTCTTTGAACGAGGAGGGCAAATCTCATGAGCAGATCATGGACATTCTCAGGTAAAACCCTCAACAGCGCAACCCTGTCAATGAATGACGTGTTTTTAAAATGCCTTGCAACGCTAAATAAGAAAGGTGTAGTAGCCCTGTTGCCCTTCTTTCCCAAAAGGTTTGTACGGCGGGAGAAGGAGATAACGGAGACCCGGCTGGAAGTGGCTGAGGTTGAGACCCTGCGCTATAAACAGCGCATGGAGTACCTTGAGGGAGAGCTGAAGGAACAGCAGGATAGCTTGAATGTAGAGAGAGAAAAACTACAGGTGCTAAAAGAGTTTCCAGACTGTTTTGTTGCATATTCTATTGATTGGACATAAACAGATAGCTCTGTTCAAATGTTGACTATTCTTCTCTCAAATCTGCAGGTTGCAACAAAGACTTTGGCACAGCAGGAAGACACGATGAAGCGGATGGAAAGTATGAGCGCTCTAACTGAGACCAACAAGATGCTAAAGAATGAGAAGAACAGACTGGAGCATGAACTGCAACAGACTCAAGCAAAGGTATGACTTGAAGAGCACAAAGTGTGCATCAACCATTATACATAATCAGACCAATAAAAAAATACCTTCTTTTATGTGATATAAAGATATTGTATATTTGCTTCAGACATGACCAATCAGATTTTAGAGTCTGAGGTTTTTGTGATGTTGTAGATGCGCAAACTGGAAGCAGACATCAAGCCCCTGCAGGACTCCAATGCTGAGCTGAGTGAGAAGAGTGGCATGTTACAGGCAGAGAAGAGGCTCCTCGAGGAGGACGTCAAGCGCTTGAAGACTCGAACACAGGTCTCATAATCTTAGTGCTCGCCAATAAATTTCTGTGCTTTGAATGTAACATGCAGAATCTTTTATTAAATTCAATCAAATTTGACTGGTGTTAGTATGGTTCTCCGTGTTTAACGCTTTGGTTTAACTGGTCATACAGCAACTGCTTAGTCAGCAGAAGGACAGCGATCAGGAGGAAACTAAGAAGCTTCATTCTGAGAGGGAGGCCCATATCAAACGCATCCAGCAGCTCATAGAAGACGTGGGCAAACTTAAGAATGAGGGGGCCAGGTCAGTGTGCAGTTAGTTTGAATCGTTTAAAATGTGAGATTTTCTTGTTCGTTTGTAGTTTAGTTTTCTTGTTACCAAACAGGAGCCAAGCTTCAATCACCGCAGCTCAGAGCCAGGTGCAGAACCTGCAGAATAGCCTTGAGAAGGTCACCGCAGAAAGGGACAATCTGAAGAAGGAGGTGGAGGCAAAGACCTTGGACATCCAGGAGAAACTCAAAACCATCACACAAGTCAAGAAGATTGGCCGTCGCTACAAAACCCAGTACGAAGAGCTCAAAGAACAGCATGATAAGGTACACCACGACATATAGCGGTTCTATTTTTACCAGTTTAATTAATGAAACGGTCTTGAGTTAATTTTGTCTCATCTCTCTGACAGATGGTAGCAGAGGCTGCTTCTAAGCCAGCACAGGAGCAGGAAGACCGTCAGGCCTCAGTGCAGGAGATTCAAAACCTGAAGAGCTCACTGAGTCAGACACAGAACAGAACCTCAGAACTGGAAACTCAGCTGGACAACATACAGAAGGTACTCTTTTATGACTTTGTGTGCTGACAAATTGTCGTGCTTTAAAATTGTACGATCACAAGTGAGTTACACTTACTTTAAGTTTTGATCTCATTAGGTGTGAGACATTCAAAACCCGGTCAGATCAACCATGAACAAACCTCACTGGTACTTGCAGAAGCTTAAACAAACCTTTATTAGCTTGAGCTTCTGTTTACCATATTTAATAGTATGTGGGAATTTTTAATTTTATATATATATATATATATATATATTTATATGGGAATAAAAACCTAAATTGCATCTTTCATTTTTGGGTGAGCTAATCCTTTGAGTCTGCATTAGAATAAAGCTTTTCAACGTACAAAATCAAACAATTAATGCTTCCTCACAATGATTGCTTTTACAGAGCCACAGTTGTATAATCCCTCAAAGCTCTGGGACGTCCGGATCTGTGCTGTAAAAAAACACAGCACACAGTCACAAACATCATTGTTGTAGGCTTCTCTGGTTTGGCTCACATTATATAACTGTAATAAAAGAGTTTATTCCAGGAAGCGAGAGAGTAATGGAGTGTTATTTGTTCATTTACTATTGAGACAGTGAGGTGTGAAGTTAGATGAATGTTTTGTTGGGCTTCAGTGGGCTTTTCTTGGAAAAGAGTTTAAAGCAGTTTTTTTTCTCTTCTGGTCCTCCTTCATGGCTGCTTATGAAGTGTTTGTTGACTTCATAAAAGTGATCAAGTCGATGAGATTTTCAGCAGTGCGTTCAAAGCTAATTGTTTTGATGTTTGTGCAGACGGTGCAGGAGCGTGAAGCCGAGGTGAAGAGCCTGCAGGAGCAGCTGGCACAGGTACAGCCGGAGCTCAGCCGTCTGAGAACAGAGCTACAGGAGAAGAATAACCTGGAAGAGCAGCTCCGACAGCAGATCGCAGATAAAGAGGAGAAGACCAAGAAAGCCTTTATGGGTGCCAAACAGAAGATCAACCAGCTCAACAGTTAGTAAACCAGAACACATGACAAGCACATTTTGCTCACAAAAAGTATACTTAAAAGTAAGCTTTATGACTATTTTAACAATGTCCTTACTACCTTTTTGGACCTTGCACATGTTAGTTCCATTGCTCTCTTTGCAGGGTCAGAAAGCTCTGAGATGTCATCAAAAACCATTTTAATTTTTGAATGAACTATCCCAGGGGTCATCAGACTTGATCCTGGAGGGCCTGTGTCCCACTTTAGCTCCAACTTGTCGCAACACACCTGCCTTGAATTTTCAAATATACCTAGTAAGACCATGATCAGCTATTTCAGGTGTGTTTGATTAGGGTTGGAGCTAAACTCTGCAGGACACCGGCTCTTCAGGACTGAACTTGGTGACCCCTGAACTATTTCTTTAAATATTTACATTTTTGGTTGCGTTTTAAACAGATGCATTTGTTCAGTATTGGTTTTAGATTAAAAAAGATTTCTTAATCTAAATGGGAGTGGTTTACTTTGCATATTTGGTAGCTAGCGTAGATTCGTTTTAACTTGTGCAACTTGCGTCATACGTTGAATCAGAGGTAGGCCAAGAAACCGGAGCTTGGCTTGGGGGTAAGTGAACATTTTTTTTAGGTGAACTATTTAATGGAATGTCACATACCACTCTCTAGCAAGTATCTAATCATGGTTTTGAGGCTGTTGGTCTTTACTTCCGTCCTATATCCTTACATCCCTTTATCCAATGTGTGTTAGGTGCGAAGGAACAGTTGGCGAAAGAGAACGAGGAGCTGAAGCAGCAGAGAGAGGAGCTGGAGGTCAGGATGAGTGCGCTCAAGTCCCAGTATGAAGGCCGATTGAGTCGACAGGACCGAGAGCTGAGGGAACTCCGTGAGCAACAGGAGAGACATGGAGATCAAAAAGATGATGCTCAAGAGCCTGGCCAGAGCAAGGTACAGCACTACAAATGCCTCCTGTACAGATTCATGCAGAAATGATGTATGTTGAAACTATTGCATTTATGTTTTTTTGCTGTTATGCTTTAAATATGTGACAATAGACTTCCTGGGCTTTATTTGCGAAGTAAATGTATGATCATCAAAGCACTTGTGATCTTTACTAGGTTCAAGAGGCACAGAGGTCGTCAGATGCTCGCCAAATTACTCTCAAACCCACGCCTACTGCTGACAGAGGAAGGTAATGCTTTATATCCACCATTTGCACTGCTTAAGAAAGCTATTTTCCATGAATGCATCTTTTATTCTAGTGTTGTTTAAATGTTGTCTGTATATTCCATTTGTTAACAGCGCCAGTACATCCGAGCCACCTACAGCGAACATCAAACCCACACCAGTTGCTGCCGCCCCCAGCAAGCCTTCACCAATCGCAGGGAGCAAGTCCACCCCTAGGGCTAGCATCCGCCCAATGATAACACCCGCTCCCGTGACTACGCCCACCCCTACAGCCACCGTCATGCCCACAACACAGGTGGAAACACAAGAAGGTATGGGTTGAGCTTTGACCTCTGATAGGATCTATATTAGTGCACAAATTGTAAGTTGTTATTGGTTTGTTCCGTCAGCTCTCCAGTCTACAGAGGCCCCAATAGAGCATGTGACTGTGTTCGGCAGCACCAGCGGCTCAGTGCGCTCCACCAGTCCTAACATACAGACCACACAGCCAATCCTCAGCCTGCAGCAGAGTCAAGCTACTGCCTTCGTCCAGCCCACTCAGCAGCAGACCAGTCAGGAGCCAGCAACGACTATAATGGAGGCGGTACATAGCTCACAGATGGAGAGGCCGTCCACTTCCACTGCTGTCTTTGGTACAGGTGTGAAGCAACTGTAACAATTTGCACTCATACATGTTTACAGTCAAGCATGTTCTTAGACTTAGTAATGGTAACGATGATTTTTACGACACCAATGGTCACCCACCATTAATATGAGGTTTCGGGCTAACATGTTGTTCTTCTGTTAGTGTCAGCAACAGCAGGATCATCTGTGCCCAAGCGAGTGCGAGAGGAAGAGCAAGAGAGCTCTGAGGTGACCGACACCACACAGGATGACCCCACACACCCACCCATCACTAAGAAGCTCCGCATCATAAGAAAAGTGGGCCTGGAGGTGAGCAGTGTATGTACATGTGCACCTGTAATCTTGTGTCTGAGTGGCTTTTTATTTTTTTGAGATATTTGCCTGATTTAAAATGGGAACGTCCTAGTTTGTGAAAGATTCTAAAACCATTCTCCTGTTATTTGGGTTAGTTTTGTGAAGTGGTACATAAAAATATAAAGTTTATAGTTTATTTTTAGTAGAATTTTAATATGGAAACAAAATTTTGGGAATAAGATAAGGCTATCAAAATACACATTTGTTTAAGAATATTTAAATTCAAACTCCGTTTCTGGAGGCCTGCTGCCCTACAGAGTTCAGTTCCAGCCCTGCTTCAACACACATAACATGTAGTTTTCAAACGAGCCTTAATGACTTGATTAGCTGGATCATGCATGTTTAATTAGGGTTGGCTTAAGCCTTGTTTAACGGTGTGTTATTAGCTGATTTTGACCCAGAGGTGAATTGAGGCTTTTTACTACATGCAGTATCTTTTTTCGCTGCGAGCTAGATTTGTCTAAAGTACGTTTGTGAATTTTTTTTATAAATAGTCATATATTATACTTATGTTTTTATATTATTCACAACACGTATAGCCTCTCTGCATGTGTAATTTCTGTTGTAGATGCTGCACTTGAGGTGCAGGAAACACTTACTGTGGTTATAACCTTGGAATAGACACTTTTGATTATACAGGATGCTTCCGGCACTGAGGAGAGTAACGATTCTATGGGGGAAGCTCCAGGAGAAGGCCAGCAGCCTCCTGATGCCAGTGAGGTACCAGCACTTTATCCCTCAGTGACCGTATGACCACATCCGCTCATCCCAACAGTGAACAACAAGTGAACTGATTGTGTCTGTTCATCTCTCACAGGAAGCATATCCAGTATTAGGTGAGGGAGACGAAGAATCTTTGTCTCAGTCTGTCCCGATGGATCAGGTGAGCGAGTCCCATCCCTCAGAGTCTCAGATCAGTGGACAGGACTCATCCGAGGAGTATAAGCATGACGTCATTGTCATCGAGACAGATAGCGGCACTGAGGAGGAGGAAGAAGAGGAGCAGGAGGAGCCTGGACAGGTCAGTCGGTTTCTCAGAGAAGCGGAAAGTATGTAATCATTAGTGTGTATTTAACTCCCTTCTTTCTGCAGTATGAAGAAGATGATGCAGATGATGAAGATGGGGACGGAGGGATGGCAGAAGCAGCAGAGGAGAGTAATGAAGGCAGTGGGAGTGCAGATGCCGATGAGGCCTACGAGGAGGATGAGCCAGAGGTAAGGTCTAGTTTCCTAACTCTTGGGTATACAGCTGTTTTTATAATCAATAGGTCCCTATTATTTCTTCGACGCAGAAAATGAGAACAGAATCGTGGATTCCACTCAGAAAAATTGAATTGACAGTTTAATGCAGAATGTGAAGGAATTAGTCAGTTATTTAATGAACTAATCTAAATCAAATCACGATATGAATAGTATAAAGAAATGGAATCTAGAAAAATTTTCACTGAAAAAACAGAATTAAAAAAAAGAAAAGAAAAGAGAACCGATTTCATAGGGCCCTAAATGAAAGCAAGTTGGTAACTAGAGAACAAGTTGTTCTGTTCGGCAAACTGCGTCAGAGTTAAGATTTGTGTTGTTTTTTTGTTGTTGTTTAAGTTTCTGTGTGCTGATTGTGATCCTTTTGGCTGTTTACCTTTTCCTGGGTGTTTTGATGTGTTTTTTTGTCGTGTTGCCAGGGCGATGGTGCAGCTGATCCAGGCATTGACAATGAAGAGAGTCAAGAAGCGTCTGATTCGATCCAGAAGCCAGCAGACTCTCAGAGTGGTGGTACAAAAATACACAGGGCATTTATTTCTCATGCTGCAGTACGCTGCCATTTAACAAAAAAAATTAGTTATGCCTTTGAAAAATTAACATTTTGAGGTCTCTTATTCTCAGCAAGGTTGCATTTGTTTGTTCAAAATCAGTTTGCAAAAAAATTGTAATACTTAACCTTCATTGTCACGTGGGGGGAAAAAATCTTTTTAATGTTGATTTGAAAACCAACATAAAAAAAAATCTCTAATTTTTATTTCTTTTATGCAATGAGAGCTATGATGTATTAAAGCAGTCTATTGGTTTTAAAGTGGTTTTGGCCACTTAGCTGGTGAGGCTGGGAGTCCTGCTTAAAGCTTAAACCAGTTACTTTCAGCTTAAACCAATTAAGACTAGTAAGACTAGACAACCACCTTTGGCTGGTTGAGCTGTTTTTAGATTTATTTTTTGTTAATTCGGATACTTTTAGCTGTTTTGGGCTGTTTCTACTAAATAAGCAACGGCCTGTTCCATACAACAAGTTTACCAAATAAGCCAGGCTTGTTTTAATTAGTCTGACTTATTTTAAACCAAATCAAATGACAGTAAGTCAGACGAACTGAAATAAACCTGGTTTATTTGGTAAACTTGTTTTATGCAACAGGCCCCTGTTTATTTTTATTTTTTTTTAAAGCTGTTTTTTTTTGTTTTTTTGTTGAATGTGCTGGTTAAAGCTGTATTTTACTGAATAGTTTTTAGCAGTTTAAATGACATTAGCAACAGCTTAGCAACCACATGTCAACTGTCTGTCTATCTATCTATATAGCTGTAAGTCTGTTTTCAAACTATCAAACATTCTAGTTTTAAAAACTCTTAAACTAAAACTATTTACCCAAATGTTCAAGTAGTACTCCATACTTTAACAAAGTTTTTCTGTTCAGTCCACCCAGACCTCATACAAAAGGGTTATACGATGAAGTCTATTCCACGAAATTGTGCAATATGGCATCTTTAGGAATGAGTGACACATCTATGAATAATGAATCTGAATAATGTTCTCACAGCTGAAGCTAGCGTCAGCACCCTGGAGTGCTTCCCTACTGAGCCTGTGAGAGAGCAACAGCCAGTCCCCAGCACCACCACCTCCTCCTCCACCACCCTGGGCCCACGTCTTCCCCAATCCCCACGAAGACCACATCACACCCCACCCCCACGCCTCAACATCCACCCCGTCCCTGAATTTGGACACCCCAGCATGCAGGTATATAGACCATGTCCTATATTTACAAGCAGCTCAAAGTAAGGGTTCTGATTTGTTCCACAAAAACCCAATGCTTCCATTTCCGCATTTCATAATTTTGATGACTCTACTATTCTGGACAGAGGCAGCCAGGACAGAACAGACGGCCGTCGATGGGTCGTGCCCAGCTCACGCCTGGAATCGGAAGCATGGTGAGTGAACTTTATTTTGTTTAGCCAATATAAACATCCTGCGTCTTTAGTGCTTCGTAGCTCCTAAAGTGTTTTGGTTCCCCTAGCAACACTTCTTTGATGATGATGACAGAATGGTTCCCAGCACTCCCACCCTCGTCGTGCCGCACCGCACAGATGGCTTTGCAGAGGCCATTCAGTGAGTCACAGCAGCTTTTACTCTTTTATAGCATGAAGAGATGCATCATTAAACACCTCGATTAATGATGCATCCGTTCATCTCAGTTCCCCTCAGGTGGCCGGAGTTCCTCGCTTCAGGTTCGGTCCTCCTGAGGATATGATGCCCCAGGCCAGCTCCTCTCATTCTGACTTGAGCCATCTGGCCACACATGGAGGCGAGTACAAACATTACACAGTAATGCTGCTTTCACATTGCTTCCGAATGACCTTGATTACTTCATGGCAACCTAGAGCCAATGATGTGCCTTTTCCTCAAGCACTAGTTTCTAGAGTCAATTGTAATGTTCTAGTAAATATTGTAGTTATTATGAAAAACATGGCATTCATCCTGTTATTTTAGGGTTGGGCATGTATGAAAGCCCTCTCTTCCTACCCTCTCATGATGAAGAGTCTGGAGGCAGGAGTGTCCCCACCACTCCTCTACAAGTGGCTGCTCCAGGTGATCAGCTGCAGGAAGTCATGACAAGTTTCTTTGGTTGATATCTTTTTAGTCAAACCTAACGGCTCATTTGTGTCGACAGTGACCGTTTTCACTGAGAGCCACCCCTCTGATGTGTCAGAGACAGCCTCTCAGTCGGTTCCCATGGTGAGCACGTCCACCGCCGGTCTGACCGCACCAGGAGAAGCTGTCCCAGGGGATGAGGGAGATGATGTTTTTGTGGGGGAGGCTGAGAGTGAAGGGTGAGCACCCACGACCGCTTCATGCTTGATTTCAGAGCGGCTCAGTTTTGTCAGAGGGGCTGTAGTGAGTGTGTGATGTGTGTGCAGGACGAGTGAGGCATGTCCCGAGGGCCAGTCGGAGCTGGAATCCGTGCAGCCGACTGATGATGCCAGCCTGCCCTCCACTAGTCAAGAGCCCACGTCCAGCTCAGCAGGTACACACCCTTCACAGACTGGCCACTTTGATTTGTTTCTATTTAATTTTCCATTTTTGTGGTGTTTGATTTTAGCAATTTGTCAAATTGTGTCATCACTTTTAACTTCTTCTTTTTTCTTTTTTTTTTTTACTATATTTTTACACATACCAGCATGAATACAAAGAGTACATTTTCTGTGAACTTGAAACTTTTTTTAAAAGACTTTTCTTGTTTTTTATTATTGACACTTTTAATTTGTCACTTGTAAGTATTTGACCCCTGTTTACCCCCCCCCACTCCCCCCCAATTCTCTTCCTCTTTTTAGACACCAGCACCAGTACTGGTCAGACCAAACCTACAAGCCGGCCCCTTCAACAGCACCAGCTGCCCCGGAGGAACCAGATCATCAGGAGAGGTCAGGACCACATTTCTGACTCGTCTGTTTCTACATCCATCCTCTTACTCGTGCATAACCTTATTAGTCCCACATACTCGTACAAAAAGTAACACAGACTAGATTTGAAAACTTTTCTCTTTTTAATGAAGCAAAGATTACTTGAAATGCATACAGAAGCTTTTCATTGGTCAGTTTGTGCTTGATTGTATATTTAAGGAAATCTGGATGTCTTTGATGAAATTTTGACTTGGTTTGTCTGGGTCTGTGTATGGATGTTATCCCGTAGGTGGTGGTGGTTTTCCTCGTGGAGGCCGTGGTCGAGGGCTCAACAGAGGCACTCCCATCTAAATCCATCCACCTTTACAGCGTCTGCCCAGCAGAAACACTGATCACGACTCTTCAGAAAACCCAGAATCAATTTACTTTAATGTTTAGTTTCAATGTGCTTTAAGACATGGTTTAGAGTTATTTTATATTTTGTGAGTGTTCATACTGACGCTATGTTCAATGGTTTTGCTAATAAATGGAGAATCTTTCTCGCCATGCAGCTTGCTTTTGCTGTTTGTTTCATGCTGCTGTTTCAGGCACAGTTGAGCCACTTGCTGATGTCATTCTGCTGGGATGAATGGCTGGCAGGGGCCGTCAGAGCGGGCAGATCACCGCTAACCTTGACGTTTAGGACTTTAGCTGTAAATCGCCGAGAATGTATTATTGACATTTTAATCTTAGTATAAACAGTCTTCACTTTTCATATTACATATGTAATATGTGTAGTGCTGCAAGATAAAATGTCACTCACGCCAAGAGAAAACGAAGTAATCGAAACCCTCTGACTTCCTGGGGTTGGGCATGGACAAGGCTGATGTCACAGGGGTGGGGAAGCCCTTCATTTTGAGGTTGATGTTGATCTCCCCTGACAACTGGATCGCTGTCAATTTAGAAATTACATAAAATAACTTTTGTGTCTTAGTTTTTGTTTTCTGTCGTAGTATTAAGATTTACTCGAATGAAAACTGGTAACATCTTTTCCATTTGAGAAGATTTTTTACCAAGCTGAAATAAAATATAAACATTAGATGAAAAAGTTGCTTTGGTTTTAAATGCAATAAAATATTGAAGTACTAAAATTGCTAAATAAATATTTAAAAACTAATGATATTTAATATTAATGCTAAAATTGAGCGCAAATATAAGAAACTTTGAATATGAATACATTTTATAATCATATGTGACCCTGAACCTCAAAAGGGCTTTGTTTTGTTTTTTAAATTGAGATCTATACGTCATTTGAAGAAACAAGCTGTCCAGTAAGGTATGACAATATTAGGATAGGACAATATTTGGCCGAGATACAAAAAATCACCTTAGTTGTCCAAATGAAAATTAAACAATGACTTGATATATTTATGTTTAATCCCTTGAGCACCCTTTTGGACATTGTCCATTTTGTTTGTCTTTTTCTTGATAAGTTTGCCGGTGTTAATGCCAACTGCATACATTTTGGCTCAGGTGTGTATTTTTATTGGAACTTAAATATTTCACCGTCATTTGCTTTAATCTATTTTACACTACAAACAAAATAGTACAACACTTTTGGACAAAAGTCTCGATATGGAAACCCATTAAAACTGCTATTTTTAGTGCAATTTTGTTTAGGTTTGGCCTGTAAAGCAAATATTCACTTTCTTCCTGTTTTCTGCATATTATAGAGCCAATTGGATAAATAATGCAGTTATAATTGTGTGAGTATGTTGGTAAGGATGTCAGAGTGTGGTTTGTATGTGTGTCATAAAAATGTGTGTTCCTGTAATAATTGAGAGAGAGAAACTGTAAGTGTAAATCACAAATGCAACCGCTGTGTGCTCCAGTTGAGTTTTGCTGGCATCTAATGGGAAAAATTTTGTACTGTGCCCCCAAACAAAATTTTACCCGAAAGCTGATTTTTAAAATGTATAAAAATGTATGAGTTTGATTTTCTAGCAGGTTAAGAGTTTCATAAAATATCTATCAAATATTTTTATAAACGTAAACCTGTATAACTTCTTTTGGTTTCACATTTTTAAACTTCATATCTTCATGCAACAGGATCTTAATATCCTAAATGATTTTTGACATTAATAAAAAAAAATTATATAGATATATAATTTTGATCCATACAATGTATTATTGGCTATAGCTGCATGAATACTTTTGCTGCTTAAGCCTGGTTTTGTGGTTCAGGTCACATTTAAATAGTACTGAACATATATATATATATATATATATATATTGAAAACTATTCTCAATGCATTACAAGAGTTTTCTTTGAGTACCTCTATATAGTATTGAAAAAACTATTTCGATTACCTGCTTGTTTGCCATTTTTTGGAACTTTGTCTGAATTTTTGGATCTCTTTCCGCACGTTGGTGCACTTCCAGAAGGGAAAGTTAATTTCTGAACTGTGCCTCCTGATTGGAAGAAAAAGGATGTTGAATTTTCTTATTTTCTAATCATTCAAACCAAAATGAAGACTCATAGGACCAGTCAGCACCTTTCTTAAAGAAGTAGACAGTCTCTGGTCTCTTTCTGGTGGCTGGGACTGGCAGGGCAGCAGTGATCTCTCCGGTGAGCCCACCGAAGTCCTGGGACACAGATCTCGGATATCCGGGCTCCACAACACCATTCTCCAAACTCCAGTAGTTGCCCCCCTTAGTGAGAGAAAATGAACGATTGGGTGGATTTTCAAGGGTTGTGAACACAGTGACAGTTTTCCATGTTCTTCAGTACCTTGATGATGATGGTCTTGCCCTGGCAGTTGCAGCGTGTGAAGGTCGTGTCGATGGGAGACGGGACGCCCAGTTCTTCAGTGATATTACGAGCAGGGCCGGATCTTCTGGTTTTGGGGTTCAGCATCCAAAACAAGTGACCTGAGATGAATAGAACTTTTCTTAACTAGTGATTTGGGTGAAAAAAGGCTCTATGTAACCGTATATTCGTACAGAAGACGTACCTCGGAAAACCATGATGGAGTTGTTGGAGAGAGTTGCCATTCCATCGATGCCGGGACCACTGCACAGATCAGGGTTCCAGTTGGCATCTTAAAAAACAGAAATATTACAAAAATGTAATAAGTTCCTGTGATTCAAGGATAAAAAAATCAGAAGCCATTACTAAAGTCTTTAGTGTATTTCAGTGTATTTTTTGTGTGATTCTTCAGAAATCATTAATATGCAAAAATTCTTATCATTTCTTATTATTATCAAAAAAATATAAGCTTAATATTTTTAGGAAGAAATGTTTTGTGTGTTAAATTCATTAAATTTATGATTAGGATTTATTATTTAACTGATCAAAATTGACAGTAAATGTTTTATAATGTTACAAATATTTATTATTTTTAAATACATGTTGTAGTTTTTTTCCTTTTCTATTCATAATAAAATCCTAAAAAAAAGTTGTTAAATTAGGCAGCGAAAAACATTTTTATTGATATTAAAAAGACCAGTAGTCTATTACTAATTGAGCACCAATAACGAATCCAGGGGTTCTTGAAGGTCCACACCTGGTGCTGCAGGGCTGCTGGCTGCCATGGCCTGGGCGATGTCTGCCTGAGAGCCGGGTCTGTGTGCAGCAGTCGGACCCTCCCCTTGTCCGCTGACGGAGAGGGAGACCTGCACAGGGACGGTCAGGGGATTGTCAGAGGAAGGTCTCTCTGCAGGAGCAGGGCCGGAGACTGGCAGAGGGAAGCCGGATGGGTTGGAACCGATGCCTGCGAGGGCATATTTGTTGTTTGGTTAATATTTTGATTATTAGCTCACATGTATCTAACTTTCTGTAGATTTGAATTTGTTAAGTCTTTAATTCGATTTTTAATAGGTTGCTTGTCAAGCTGTTACCAGGTATGTCAGAAGGTGTCAGAGGAGCAAAGTTGTGCTGGGGCAGAGGGCCACCAGCAGGAAGTGATGCGGCATCAGAGGGACCCATAAAGTTATTCAGTCTTAAACCTAAAATAAAAAGATAAAAACAAAATATATATATAAATATTTTAAGAATTTAATACTTTTATTCAGGATAAATGCAGCCTTAATAAGCATGAGGGACTTCACATATAATAATAAATGTTATTGTAGTTTACCATCCCGCATGAGATCTGGGTTTTGCTGTGCTGCGAGACATGCTGCCATACACTCCTCGGTATAATCTTAAAAACAGCAACCAAAGTACTCATTAACATACAAGTTCCTGCCTCCTCACTCACTGTCTGAAGGGCTTCAGATCAGATAGGGACTCTGAAGAGAGACACTCGAAACAATTTGGTCTTTATATCTTGTTGTTGAAGCTTAAGTGAATGACCTTTAACATCTACATAATCCACAGCCAATCAGCACTAGAAAGGTTACTCAAATAAATGAAATAGCTCAAATGTTCAAAGCCATACGAAAATAGAAATTAAATAGACTAGATATGAAGATTATACCTGTTGGTTTGTTAAGGTTTGAGCTTCTTGCAGCTTGCAATTGGGACAAAACCTCTGATGAAGACAATAATAATTAAGACAAAACAGGAATAAAACATTCAGCCTATAGTGTATATATTTAAAAATATTTCTAACATTATTGACAATTTCTATCATTAGAAGCCTATTTTAGATGGTGTTTTGTACTGTGGGTCCCTGAGTCTGTCTAGCTGATCATTACCGCACTGTGCGCTGTAGTCTGGGCAGCAGGAGTTGTGCAGCACGCAGTCTGAATCACACTCACACTGTCTCCCGCGCCGGAACGCCTCGCCACAGCGACCCCTGCAGGAGTCACCTGCCGATTACACAAGGCTGCTTATCAAAACAGCTTCATCCGGTTTGATGCGTGCTTTTCTAAGGCCTCTAAATTAACAACATGATCAAACATATGCACAAACATAAACAAATAGATAAAAAAATTAAAAAAAAGAATAATCATGCTGAAATATCATAATCAAATTTGATACATCAGGCTTTTGAGGAACGCGTATGTGAACATTTTGAGTTGCTTTGCATTACGTTTTGCACCCCACAATTAAAATGAAAAATTATTGATAAAAAAAATAAAAAAATAAAATTCAATCATAAATTCAATCATAAATTCAATAAAATAACAAAAGGGGAAAAAAGAATAAAAGAAAAATCTAGGCATTTTCCCCTTTATTTAAAATAAAATAATATTATGAGAAGGTTTAGAAATGAAGAAACTCATGATTAAAATTATATTTAATATTGATGTATAAAATGTGAATATGCAAAACAACAAACTATTAGTCATTAGTGCAGTAATACATAGTTAAAAAGTCATTTTTTTCAAAGTCATATATTTTTGGTCACAGCATTCATAGTTTTGATTATTTTGCTTTGATTCAAATTCCAAAAATATTTCTAAAATGAAACATCTTTTTGTTACTAAATGTAAATTTACTAAATGTGTCTATAGTTTTTCTTTAGATCTATAGTTATAGTTTTTCAATTTTTCTATAGTTTATAGTTTGCTTTTATTTAAATTACAAAAATGTTTCTAAACTAATTAATTAAATACATTCTTGATCGCTACATACATTCATATTTTTTATTATTTTACTATTATAAAAAAATATATATATATATATATAAATATATGTATTGTTTAGCCTCAATTTCACTAATATATATATATATAAAAAGTCAATTTAGTAATACTGAACAGCAATCACTGTGAGATGAAAGGGTCTTACCAACTGTGCACACATCATCAAAATCCTTGCAGCACTCGCCGTAGAGGAAACAATTGTAGTCACAGCTACAGACCTGTCCTCGGGTGAACGGCTCACCACATCTACCCCCACAGGTGCCTGCAAAAAACAACACAAGCTGAATCCAAGCAAAAATCCACCAGAACCGAGATGGACAGACCCAAAACTGATCCGACTCACCTTGAGCAGCACACAGCGGCAGAAGAACACAGGCCAATGCCAAGAGAAATGAAACCAGAGCAGATCCAGTCATGATAACCCTCAACAAAGCAGCGCAAGCTGATAAAAACACCTGTATGTCTGAAAAAACATCTCAAAACACTAAGTTAGTTTGTCATCATCAAAGTCGACTGTGTGCAGAGAGTCACTTACCAAAGAGAAGAGTCTTTCTCAACTCACCTTGTTCTGTCCGTAAGCGCTTTGTCTCTTTTATACTGTGTGGCAGCTGGATTTCTCCTGTTGGCTAGAAATTTTAATTAACCACCACAGCCCAATTAAAGCATGATGATGTAAAGACTAACCTCCTACACACACACACACACACACACTAAGCAACAGCAGTAATGTGTCCACAGTGTTGACAGAAGTGTCAGCGACCTCTGTTAAAATGTCCTTGGATCTCAATGTTCCACAATTGGTTGATTTATTTTATTATAGCTATTAAAATGTCAGTGTCCAGTGGTTCTGATACTGGATTTCAGTGCATGTCTGTTCATAATGCGGTCAAAATCAAGCTTTTTAATCAAATTGCGAGAAACCAAAACATGTCACTGCAGAGGTCCTGCACTTTTTCCAGACTTTATTTAGTTGACACAGATGGTGTCTGACCTTTCTAATGTGGTCATGAAAATGAAGCTTGCGCTATTGACAAAAGGCCTCTCAGGTTTCTCTCGCTTGAATCTGAGTCACTCGATTGGGTCCAAGAGTTGGTTTCATGTAGGAGGTCATGGTCGTTTGTGAGTGTTTGGTGATTGTTTGGGTGGTTGGTAAGGTATGCATGTGTCTCACATAGCAGCCAAAACTGATTCATGAACCGAGAAGGACGTTGGTGTAATGACCTCCTAATACCCAAAATCAAACCAAATCCAACAATGCAGTCATTAAAAAAACTATATGTGCTGTGTAATAAATGTTTCGGCTTTTCTCTCAGTTCCTGTCACAATAAAACGGCCAAGCGCTGTGAAGAGACTTATTTAAGAGAGAAAACATCCTCTTTATGGGAAGTGGTTTTTGTTCTGAAGTAATGTCTTTCAGATGTTAAACGGTGTACCACACCTCCAAACACACTGCAGCGATTATTTCAATCTTCTGGTTTGGTCATGCGCTTCAAAAAGTCAACATTGTCTCAGGGACACCCACCATTCAGACGCATTAGTTCACGCGTCCCCGACAGCAAAGGCAATAGGTTTTCTGGTCAGACGTTGTTGTTGTTAGTAGTCTGAACAAAGTTGGAGAAAATGATCAAAGCAATACCTTAGAGACACATTATGTTTTCGCTGTGTCTTCGTTTATTGTTTAGAAAAAGAGAATTTAAAGGGTTGGTTCACCCAAAAATGTAAATTAGCCTGTGTTTTACTCAACTTTGAAGCGTCCTGGGTGTATGTGACTTTCAAAACTGTCCAGACTTTAGAAAAATGTCCTATTGTCGTCACTATTTAAAACATTTGTGTTGAGCAGTGTTGTAATGTAAACCATGATGCAATTTCTTTTAAGCTCCTTGATGAATAGGGTTCAAAAAATACCACTTTTGGAACGGTGTTAAAGTCTCTTTTGATCATTTTATTAATGCATCCTTCCTGGGTAAAAGTAATAATATAAAAAAATGAATAAACAAAATAATCTTGCTGGCCCTAAACGTTTGGAGATATATATAAACATACACTGTGAAAAAGATTCAGCAGAAATTGACTGTGAAAAAACCTCAGCTGTGGTTGTTGGAATTCGACAGAATATTGTAATTTCATTGAATGATGTAACTTTAATGTACCAACCTATTAAAAGTACATTTGAACTACAATGAAAAGCACCAAATGCAGATGGTGATAAGAAAGTCACATGATAAACCAAAGCATATAACAAAAAGCTTTTAAATATGAATATGAATAGGTGCTCAGTGTCATTCACACAAACACTAAACACCATCATGGTGAGACTCATTAAAGGAATTTACCATTAACCATTTAACAGGTTTTTAACGTAGCAATTTCAGCTTGCCACTTTAGTACATAAAATGTACTCCAAACGGTACCTAAAAGTACTTGTGGGGAAAAAAAATCTAATAAAACTATTAGAATATAAGGTACAGTGCCTTGTATTCATACTCCTTCTTTTTTACCACATTTCATGTTGCTGTCTTATGTTAAACTGTACTTTTCCCCCACATCAATCTACACTAACACCATAACTCTACAGTAAAAAAACGTAAAAAGGTTTTAAACATCTTTGCAAATGTATTACAAAAGCTCACATTAAAATAATTTAATTGCACAAATATTCATATCTGGGACAGTTAAAATTTAGCTCAGAAGCATTCATATTTCTTGTTACTAAACTTTGGGTGAAGTGGACCTGTGGCAAATTCAATAAAATGGGTATGATTTGGAAAGGCACACACGTCTTAATAAAAAGGTCTAACAGCTTATAGTGCACATCAGAGCAAAAACATGCATTGAGGTCAAAAGGAACTGCCTGAAGAGATGAGAAACAGGTTTGCACCAATTCCACGCATCTGTGGAAGAGTTCAGAAAAGAAAAATAACTTGATGGTCACGCTAGTTGAGCTCCATGATCATATCATCATATCATATATAAATCTACAGAAGGACAAACATCAGTGCAACACTTCATTAATTTGGTTTATGACGTTGGGTATCGTCTCCTGTTAAGACACATGAAAACACACTTGGAAAAAGCACCTAAAGGACTCAAAGAGTCTGAGAAACAAGATTATCTGGTCTGATGAAGCATGTTTGAAGGAAACCAGTTCTGCTCTTCACCTTCCAACAGGACAACGACTTTAAGCACACAGCAAGAGTTACTCATAGACAACTCTGTGAATGTCCTTGAGTGGTGCAGCCACAGCCTGGGATTGAACCCAGTAAAATATTGCTGGAGAAACCTGAACTTGTGCATCTGCCCCCATTCAACCTGACAGAGCTTAAGAGGGGAATAGTTGAGAAGAGTGGCAGATAACTGCCAAATTGCAGATGAGCAAAGCTTGTCGTATCAAACAAAAGAAACTAAAGACATTAAAGATGCTTCAGCTAAATATTAAGTTAAAGGTATGAATACTTATGCAACATACTTATTTTAGTTTTTTATTTGTAATAAATTTACAAAGTTCTGTATGGATATAAGTGTATAAGTGTAAGTATGGAGTGTAGATTGATGTGGGAAAGAAAATATTGTGAACAAACAAACAAAATATGAAAAATTGAAGGGGTATGTGGCATTGTATATGTGTGTGTGTATATATATATATACGGCTTATTTTTAAAGGAACAAGCTTTCACTGACACGTAGTTGACGTATCAATGTGTCCTAGGGTGTAACAGAAATATGTAATAAATACATATTATGCTATTTGTAAGTCTAAGAATTTATATATATATATATATATATATATATATATAAGCTATTTGTGTTTTTTATGTAGAAAGATTTTTTTTTTCTTTCTACATTATTGCTATGTCCCACAATAGGGCGCACACACACACACACACACACAGAGAGATAAAGAGATTAACTTGACTACAGTGACTATAATGTATACTAATAATTAGTATAATTTTGCTTGAACAAGACAGATAATGATGAGGTTTCTTATCAGCTACACAAAATGGCAACATTTTGCAGTGCATACTGATAAACGGATGTTCAGCAAAGAAATCTATCTATCTGCCCCACATAACAGTGACAGTATAAGAGTGGCACCCATGTACAGAGATTAAGTGTGATTTAAATATAATATAAATGTCCAGAAATTGCAGATTTGGTCAAATCTGGGACAACCTGACACCTGAATTGAGCATGAAACGCCATGTGGCTGAATCAGTAAGAGTATTGTTATAAGTTGAAACTTTAACAGGAAATGTTTGCCATTTTGTGAAGTTTGTGGTATACCTGTTTCATAAATAAATCACTTATCTACGTATGCTGTGGCATTGTTATCAAAACACACGGACACATAAAGTGCATATTCAGCTCCATAAATACCATCAGTCTAGACGCACAACAGAGACAGATGAAAGAAGCACATTTCATTCATGCCTGCTGAGAAACACATTAATGGTGTTCCTTTCCTGCCTGCTCCAGACATTTTACAAGTGTTCTTTTAATTTTAGGGGAAAAAAGTAGTTTCCCATCCAGTGAGTCACAGATGAATTGATTTAGAATCAGACAGACTCGAATAACACTGTGACACCTTACTTACATAACGTTACTGCACTGGGGGCTCATGATCTAACTCAATAGATGTTTTTATAATATATAAATCAATAACATAGTATGTATTCACATTTTAGCAAATGGTTTTAGAATTAAATAAACTGAAATAATCACACCGATGAAGACTGATAGCTAAAATGTCTGTTTTGATGCCATACTCTAAAATAAAGAAAGATTCTAGAGTGTAGGCCAATCTTTGTATATCTTTTAATTAAATAAATAACTATAATTAATACAGTATGTTGGCTCAATTTATAGGTAGTTATTTCAACAACTACATATAAGTTGAGTGAACTTGGCATCTAGTCTTTGCTAAACTTAACAATGTCAATGCAACAAGATGACTTGACTAAGTCAAGTTGTATCAACAAATCCTTTTTTACGGTGTATTTATTGAAAATTGTTAAAATGCAATTTATTCCTGTGATGCAAAGCATTCTCATTAATCCAGTCTTCAGAGTCACACGATCCTTCAGAAATTATAAAATGCTGATTTGATGCTCAAGAAGCATTTCTGATTGTGATTGTTGAAAACAGTGCTGATTAATATTTTGGTGGAAACCGATCAATTTTCTTAAGCATCACTGATTAAGAGAAAATTCAAAATGACAGTTTGTAAAAGAAATCTTTAGTAACAATAAAAATGTTTTAATAGAATTATTAATATTGACTTTTGAATGACAGCGTATATAAAAATATACATTCAATATATTGAATTCATCCTAGAATTTTCACTATAATAATTCCATGCTTCTTCCATGAGAGTATTTCAAAATAAGGAAACAGCAAAACATTTAAAATATTTAGTTTTTATTTTCACAGAATTCTAAACTCATTGCTGGTGACGGTTTATACCGCTTTGCTTTGAATTAAATATTTTCACATTTAGTTTCTGCAGCTATCACAGATGGTAAACTCTATGTACAAAATAAAGGTTTACAGTTCTCTCACAATTTACTTCAACAGTGTCTCTTTCTTTGAAAATACCAATACAAATCCTTTGTGTGTTCGTTTGTTTTTCACATTGTGCTTGGTACAAAATAAGAACTTTATTTTGTTATTATGGGGTTAAGAGTGCGCTGGGGGATATTTACACATGGTAAGACTTGTGTCATGTGATTTGATGCGGTGCTTCTAGCATCTCCATGAGAAAAGTGTCTATAGGTGTGTCTCCAATGAGTTTGAAGAAGAACAGATGCTCCAGGCACTTCAGTCCTATGGAGCGCAGAGCGGGCAGACGGAGGAGCAGCTTGGCAAACCTGAGTGACAAGAGAGAAAAAGGCACACCGCTCAGACTCCAGCATTACACCTGCATGACCTACACACTGTCTCTGTTCACACTAATAACAAGCTAAAGTCTGTCATTAAATAAAGAAGAGCAGGAGTGCTGAAGCATCAATAAAACATCAGAACGTTGGCAGAGCGGGAACTGTACCTGCCGGGCTGATCTGGGTAATTGTGTTTGGTGTAGGCCTCCAGTGAAGCGTACACTTTTTCCCGTAATGCCTCGACCTCTGATGGGTTTGACAATCCTTTTGCATCTATAAAAGGGACAGTTACATAAAACATAGGAACTCATGCATTTCATTGTCCTGACAGGATATTCTCATTACTTGCACTTTCTTCACGACCATTTTACACGCTTCGGAAAACAGAACTGTTCAGGTTACAACAGTTTGTTATTGAAAAGATCCTTAAAAGGTGTACATTTGAAGGCATAGTTCAAAGGAAATTGTGTCATTGTTTATTCACCCTCAAGTCATTGCAAACCTGGTTGACTTTCATCTTTGGAACACTGGAATATATAAACTGTTTTGGTTTCTAATTAAAAAAAACAAAAGCCATCTAGTTAAGGAACAACACGAAGGAAAATAATGACAATTATTTAATTTACATTTTTGGTTTAGGCTATTCCTTAAAAAGGAAAACCTTCTAAGGGTACTGCTCTATTGTCCTTAGAAAACAAAAATATTGTATATAATAATAATAATATTATTATATACAATATAATTAACATCAATATATTTTATTTACAGCATTCATTAATATATTCTTTGACTATATTATAAATATTATATATATATATATATATATATATATATATATAATTAATAACACATTTACAAATGTAAATATGATGCTTTCTGATTAAGAAAATGATGTACTGCAATGATAAAAATCTTTTTATATACTTATATCCTTATTATACTTCTTTGGTATACTATATTTTATAAATTTCTTTACATATTACTTACAGAATTACCCCTATAATGCCCACATACATTTCACAACAACATATATAATATTTGTATTACATACACGCACGCACACACACACACACACACACACACACACACATATATATATATACACATATATATTTATTTATTTATTTATTTTTTTGTATTATTATTATTTTTTTTTTTAGATAATTAATCAGAATGGACCCTTTCACACAACAGTGATAACATATAAATCATCGTAAAAAATCATTGTTTTTCATATTTGTATTCTATATATACCTTTATAACACTATTTAATGTATTATATTACCTGCATCTCATTACAAAAAACAAAAATAAAAATAAACTAGGCCAATGTGAGGGAATTTTAGTTAATAGGCTTTCATTCTGTTGTTTTGAAGCACAAGGGTAAATTCTAACAATTAATTCAAAGTTAAATTACTTTAGGCACAATTGTTTTATTAGACTTATTGGTATGGTATGGACCCTTGGTTCTGAGAGTTGATGTTGGACAGGGCAGGTCTTTACCTGGGTTAAAGAGGACGATAGCTCTTAGACAGCCCAGCTCCGTCTTGTCCATCTGCATGTCCTTCATCTTAGACACCAGTTCTGTTAATACCCTGCAAACATTATTAAGTATTTAGACTCGATTTACAAGGATTCAATAACGTAAAATTGCAGAGGGCTCAGTGAATGGTAATTCAGTACATACCATGCTCATGTTATTACGAAATATTTTATGTGACAGATGCTTTGGCATTTTTGTTGCAACTTGCATTCACACATATTAAAGGAGTCATATGATGCTGAAACCAGCACTTAATTTCCAGTTCAATTTCCCAAAGGCTTACGCAGTTGCTGAATGCGCTGTGTGTCATTATGAAAGCAAAACTACTTTGTTTGTGCTTCCAAAAGAGGACACAACTAGAAATCAGTGTTCAAGTGGTGTTCACAACATTGTTCCAGGACAGTTCAACCCAAATATTAGAGTGTGTTCAGCGCAAGGACGGACAGAGGACAGACTCCTAAAACGACAGTAGCATATGCTGGCTGTGCATAGAGACTATAAAGCGGAGCAGTTCTACCCCTGCAAGGACAGTCTGGTGCTTCTGACTTAAATTTTAAGTAACTTACGTTTCCTTTTTAAAAGAACCTCCTCCTTACGATTTAAAAGCGAGTTTTGAGCAGTGAAGGGTAGTGTTTGTTGTTTGTCGTTACTCTGATCATGAATGCAGACGTGGTGTTATGTTTACGAGGCGTGCTGATGTGTAAAAAGGCATCATGTTATGATAAGGGCCGTCACATTTCCGCCACAAGCGTGAGGTATTTGGCTAATCACAATGCACTGGACAGCAGGTCAATCAGACACACCTTCCTTTTTTAAGAACCATGAGCTTTGTACAAATCAACCTGTTTCAGGAGGTGGGGCTTAGAAGAGTACAGCAAATGTACAGCATGTGGAAAATAATGTATGTTTGCACCTTAAACTGCATATTAAACACATTGCATTACACCAAATACATAAAATAATGTTATTTTTAGCAACATCACATGACCCCTTTTATCAACATATATTGTTAACAGTTGCTGATTCAGAAGTACCAGATTGTCAGAGGAAAGACGGTATTGACTCTTTAATTTCAAATGCTTTACTTTTGCTTTGGCACAGAAATGTGGCTTAAATGTCCATATCATTTTGGGGCCAGTGTACGTGCATCTAGGGAGGGTTTGAGGTACTGTGACCCGACCTGTCAAATATAGAGCCGACCCCTGCGCTGTGAGCACTGCTGCGGTGGACATGCAGGCCGGTGGCCAGGAGGATCCCATCCTTAACCGTCACAGAACGATGTGAGAAAGAAGCGATGAGCAGCTCGTTCCAGCCTAAACACACACACACAACAGTGAGAGTGGCAGGTACATTCTACACACACAGTGAACATGTGAAGAGAGGGATACTGACCTGCTCGCAGCAAGATGACCTGGTCATCCAGAGGAAGGTCAGAAAAGTGCGGGACTCTCTTAGCCCACTCAACAAGAGTAAAGAGCTGCTTGTCTGCTGCCTGGCAGATGTTGGTCACTGGGTCATTCGTCTGAGAACCAGAAATATGTACACATGAAAGTATTAAGCATAGGACAGAACATTTTAATTCAATCTTTCATGATAGACATTCTACTAACTGTAAGTAACTTTGTAACTATACGTCAACTGATTCTCATTCATTTGCAGCTACATGTCTGCTAACTCACAGGTTAGGGTTAGTACACGCGACATGCTTCGCAAAGTTTCTTTTTCTGCAAAGTAGAATGTCTTCAGTGGACTATCAAAATAAAAGCGTTTAGTTAAGGTTGGAGGTAGTGTGGGAAAAATATTTGTTTCTCTTCTCCGGTGTCTGTATCCTCATTATTATAAAAGTTCAATAAACAGATTAAGTAAGAAATCAATAAAAATCTCTCTCTAATATCCCAATAGTTTAGAAATAAATAAATAAATAATATACAAATAAAAACTTTAGCGAAAGTTATCAATTAAAATATAATAACATTATTAAAATATATATTTATTAAAATAAGATGTTTTCTTTGAATAAAAATATCTGAAAAGACCTTCTTAAGTAACTAATTATTTCTCATGTTATTTTTCAGTAAGATTAAAAAAATTATAATAAAGTAACACTTTCATTCAGCAAGGATGTATTAAACTGATCAAAAGTGAGAGTAAATACATTTATGATGTAACAAATGATTTCTTTTGAACTTCCCTTCCTAGAAAAATAAAAATATTAAGCAGCACAACTGTTTTCAAGATTGATGATAATCCAATTTTTTTTAACGTCAAATCAGCATACTAGAATGATTTCTAAAGGGTCATGTGACACTGAAGACTGGTGTAATTATGCTGAAAATTCAGCTTTGCTATCTTAGGGATAAATTACAGTTTTCATCATATATTAAAACAGAATACCATTTATATATATATATATAATTTATTTATTTATTTTACAATATTACTGGATATGACATTGCTTCTTACTAAACTTTACGAGTTATCTCACCGAGCTGCCCGTGCTGGACTCCATGCAAGCCTCAGTCTTGGGTTCCACTGCAAGTTCAGCATCCAGAATCTTCTCCACTGGCATTTCTTCATTAAAGCTGCTACTACACTCTACCTCATTATCACTCTTTTCCCGACCCCGCTGCCTCTCTTCCTGAACCGCTGAAACACACACACACAATATTAATAAAAAAAATAAAAATAAATAAAATACCTCCCTTTCAATTAAATCACTCACCTTCTCTCCTCATGCCCATGGCCAGACACTTCTGATAGCGGCAGTACTGGCAGCGGTTACGCTGGCGTTTGTCAATCTGGCAGTCTTTACTGTCTCGACACGTGTACGTGAGGTCTTTCCGGATAGTTCTCTTGAAGAAGCCCTTGCATCCTTCACAGCTGTAAACACCATAATGTTTCCCTATAGGTAGACAAAGATAACATACTTTACATTACCAAATCATATCTTTAAAGCGATAGCTCACACAAACATTCTGGCATCACTTACTCACCCTCAAGTCATTACAAACCTCAATGGAAAACGAAAGAAGATATTGTAAGGAATGCTTGTAACCAAACAGTTTCAAGTCCCACTGAACTCAACAGGAGCTGAAACTGTTTGGTAACAAAGATTCGTCAAAATATGTTCTTTCGATTTCCACCCTAAAAGAGAAATTAATCCAAGTTTGAGAGGAGTAAATGATGACAGATTTATTTTGTTTTTTTGTGTGTGAACTATCCCAGTCAGGCTCGAAGAAGTCGGTCAAGCTCCAGCTAAAGAGAGACTCGGCATGACTAAACATGTACATGTGCTTTACCTGAGGATCGGTCTCCACAGATGGCACAGATGTGTTTGGAAAGGGACCCCGGGCTGCTGCAGGGGTAACTGCCCAGCCCTGCCAGTCCTGGAGGAGGTTTAATGTCTTCTGAGCTGCTAACACTGTTCATAGAGTTCATCTGTAAGGAAGGAGTGGGCAAAAAGCAACAAAGTAAGCTTGTGTCTGTGTGCGGTTTCCCACAATCTAATTGTTACCTGAGCACTTCCTCTTTGGAACACGTGACATGATTCCTTTTGAATTCACTTTCTGTGGCTTTGAGCCTTATTAGATATAGGGTTTTCGCTATGTTTACATGGTTGTAATGGGAAATACGAAAACGATGGAATATATCACTTAAAGTGTTATGATAAATAAAAGCAATTAATTACAATGAAAGTATTGGATAAGGGGAAATGAAGTTTGTCTTTACCAGTAGATGGCAGCAAACGCTTATACTTGACGTGGCAAGTTTAATAAACGCGAAACACGATCATGTTCGAGTGCAGGTCAGGCGGCTGTTATAGAATTAGACACACATGCCCGGAGAGATATTAAAAGGTCAGGGAATGGAAAATGAAAACAAACTAGCTAAACCCCAGTGGGTCACAAAAGCTTTCGATCCAACAGTGCTCAAATCTGAGACTTCAGACATGATACACAACAACAAACCAGCTCCTGCTGCATGAATGTTGTATAATTTATGGATTTTTTGATAATTCAACAAGCTTGCAACTTTATGTAAATAGACTGGATAGTTAGAAGTGAATTACAGTACATACCAGAATAGATTTAGACCTAAAAGTGAACTTGCTAACCCTTGTGGAATCTGTAATTGTACTGAATGTGCGCTTGTAGTGTACTTTTAATCTCGAAAGGATTTAAAAAAGTAAAGAAAAAAAAAATTCAGATCCCAGATTATGTACTATGCACTGTACACTCATACTATGCACTATGGACTCCACCATCTAGCATATGAGGTTTAAATAGTTATTTAAAGTGCACTTTTACTCGCTTAGCAGTAGTCACATAGCTTAACTTTTATGTTGTGTTTTGGCCATTTTTTCCAGAAAATGCTAGTTAATGTAATTGCATTAGACTAGAATGTACTGAGTTTGCTCAAACAGCATATAACAACTTCTCTAAAAAACTCTGATAATATTTGAACTTTTTTGGGATTATTTTCCAACCTTGTTACACGTACCAAATTGACAGGCCTACAAAAAAATTACTTAGAAATTCCATACTTTCTATCTTTTTATCAACTTGCTTTATTTCTTTAGGACAAGTTTTGTATTTCTTTTTGGAACTGACTTAATGCGCCTCAGGTTTTGATTAAACACTTCCAAAATGATCTGTTTATATATTTTTAACTTAAAAACTGAGGTGCATAAACTTAAATCTATAATTAGTTCTAATAATAAATATAAAAACTATGCTCCATGAAGGAAAACAAGTTAACAAAAAGACTAAATCTGTCAGTGATGGTAATAATTTAGCATAATAAGAAATTTACAAGCAATTTTTTAATATGCTGGTTATTTTCTAATAGATTAACCCTAACTCCAACTGAAGAAATGTTATTTAACATAACATTTAAATTCATATATTTTAAATGTAATAAATTGCAACTTCATCATAACAAATGTATAACTTCATATACATTTAAACACCTCCTATATATTTTTACTTTATCATTAATGCTTGTCAGTACATTCAACATAGCAACTTATCCATTTTTCAATATAAAAGTCATATAGAAGTAATTACTAAATTACATATAACATACCGAGTCCTGTTTTAAGAGGGTCCAAAAGCATGCTGAAGAAACGTTCATTTTGAAGCTTTCAAACAGTGAAGGTAAAAAACACTCACACAAACATGTTCATTTTATGAGAACGTTATCCTGAAACGGCGAGCCGTTCAGCGAGGCAGAAAGATGCTCAGAAGGTGATACACACTAGCCACCATCAGGTTCGCTCCGTTTAATCTGCTGCCTATAGCCCATATATTATTCAGAGCTCTTGGCCCTCGCTCACGAGAAGCGTTCTTCTATAGAGGCGTCCCTACTTTCAGGCGAGACGTTCACACATGACGCTATTTACAGCTAATAGTATGGCAGGTTTCCACAGCTTTCCAGAAGTGTTGCATATTGCGCCCGCTGTAGCGGAGCCTCAACGCAATGATATCTCTCTCCATGTGAGCCAAGGTTATACTAGGGCTGTCCGTCACGCTACATTAGCTCTTTTTAGGCTAGACTAAACTGAATGGGGTGTTCTCCCTCGAGCTAGAGGGAGGCCCTCCAGAGGAAAGGAGAGATGCATTAAAAGAGCATTCTGCATTTGCCTCGCTGCTTCGCTCTTGCAGCTGAAGTTTATCGGATCGGAAGCACGGATGTCTCACTAAAAAACGTTGTGCTTCATCTAGAAGTTGTTCTCATTTAGAGGGTACATGAACAATGTAAATGCTGTCATTCATTAATCACCCTTGCATTGTTCCAAACCTGTAATGCCTTTGTTCATCTTTGGAACATAAATTAGGATATTTTTGATTAAAGCTGAGAGCTTTCTGATCCTCCATAAACAGCAATGCAACTACCACGTTCAAGGCCCAGAAAGTTAACAGCTCATGTGACGTCAGTGATTCAAAGATGAACAAAGGTCGGCTTTGGAACGACATGATAGTGAGCAATTAATGGCAGAATTTAAATTTTTTAAAGTATAGCAGACTCTATGCTCAGTATAGCAATATAATTACTACAATGTTTCATAGAGCAGTGATTCTCAGCCTTTTTGACTCCAAGGCGCCTGATTGTCCACAAAAATACTCAAAGGCCTACTGCAGTCCAAGTTTTGTTATTTTAATCTACGATCACTCCTTGTTTCTGTAAATGTATAAAATGTAACCTCAGTAAATAAAATCATACATTATTACATTCTTCACTGTTCCCACTCTTTTTAACCAATGAACTAAAATGACTTTACCACCACAAATAAATGACGGAATCAGTGTATTAGAAGTATTTCTGAAGGATCATGTGGAGTGAGTGATTTTTTTTCTTTTCTGTCTTTCCCTGTACTGTACCTGTGGACTGTTGAGTGCTCCATAGCCCATGTTGGAGGTGGTGGGCAAGGAGGCTGAAGGTGAGCCCAGAGAGGAGGAAGTGATGACTGAGTATGGCGACCCTAGACCATTGATGATGGAGGGGTGATGGTGGGATACCATGGAGCTGAGATGAGGCTGGGACGGAGGAGAGCTCAGGTGACCATGTGTTACCTGCAAAGAAGAACCTGAGAACAAGAATAGGGGAAATGAATAGAAACAATTTGTGAATCTATTAATTTGTTTGATTATTTTTATATACATATAAAAATATAGTTTTCATCATAGGTATACCTCAATTTTGAGAGACAAAACGAGAGAAAAAAGAATCCAGAAAATCACATTGTAGGTTTTTTTAAAGAACTTATTTGCAAATTATGGTGGAAAATTAGTTTTTGGTCAATAACAAAATTTCATCTCAATACTTTGTTATATACCCCTTGTTGGCAATGACAGAGGTCAAAGGTTTTGGCCATAGTGGAGTTTGACTGTTTGAGGGTGTGGACAGGTGTATTTTATACTGATAATGAGTTCAAACAGATGCCATTAATACAGGTAACGAGTGGAGGACAGAGGAGGCTCTTGAAGAAGAAGTTACAGGTCTTACAAGAAGTTACAAATCTTGCTTGATTGTAGGTGAGCAAATACTTATTTTACAGACTCTCTCATCTTTTTAAGTGGAAGAACTTGCACAATTGGCTGACTAGATACTTTTTTGTGCCCAACTGTATATATTTCATATATATTCCATAATTAAATTATTCTTATTTTTATCAGATATGAAACCTGGACCACAAAACCAAGACGTATGAGTATATTTGTAGCAATAGCCAACAATACCTAATTTTTTTTTGTGCCAAAAATCGTTAGGATATTAAGTAAAGTTCATGTCCCATGAGATAGTAATATTAGTCAAACGCATTGTTAAGAACTTCATTTGAACAATTTTAAAGGCAATTTATTTAATATTTCGGACCCTCAGATTCCAGATTTTCTAATAGTTGTATCTTAGCCAAATACTGTTCTATCATAACAAACCATACATCCTTGGTTATTAATTATAATTAATTACATAATTAATTATAATATTAACAATATAAATATTAATCATTAAATAATCATTAACAACATCTAAGCCCATGAATATGGTTGACAAGTGAGTGTTTCACAAATATCTTCTGTAATCATCTACTATATAAATACAGATAATGTACTGTGACAGTTTGACATTTTCTTTCTAGAAATGCTGTGAGACATCTGGGGGCCCTGTCAATGAGGGCAGTAATGGTTGGTGGCATTTGCACAGTAGCAGGGGTCAAAAAAGTGAGAAGCAATGACTGCGAGCATTCATGGATCGTCTCACATCAAATTTCGTGTCTCTTACTAAATGTACACATGCTCATTATTTATATACCTTATATAAATTAATATGCATATCTGCATTCCAATGATGTGTCAGTATTGGTCAATAACAAACATGATTGGTCTACTAATAGACAGCAATAGAACTTAGACATTAGATTAAAATTCTAGCACAAACAACAAACTGCACAGCTGGAGTAAAGCTTTAACTCTTAAAACAGCAATTTCCGATTAAAAACTAACACCATAACATGACATTCACCAATACAAAACGAGCATGCAGATGCATTTTAGTTCTCATGTTACAATCAGACACAAGTCAGACAGATCATCCCTATAAAGCATTTTGACTCTCAGTGTATTTTAAAGGCATGATAGAATGGGTCTTTCCAAGAGTGTTAGTTGAAATGCATCCTACTCCTCACTGAGATGGCTCTGTCACTGTGACATGCCCTGGAGGATCATTGGGAACATTGTAAAAGCTATCCTCAGCACCCACACTTACTCAAGTGTGTTAGGGGAGAGTGGTCTCCGTGCCCTGGCTGGATTCTTGTGCTATTAATGACCTCTAAATGTCACATTCTGATCAGGAGGAACATCTATCCTTGGAAAGCCTGGGTGTGCATGTTCAAAGCCATGTGTTATGAAACAGATTTTTCGATTAGCCATTTATTTTTGGCGTCAGACAAGCAGTTTTTTTAACATTATTAACGTCTATGTATGATGGTGATAAGACATATATACTGTAGATGCAATTCAAATGTTTGTTCAGCAAGAATATTTGAAATGTAATTTTTTGGGGGTAAAAATGACATTTTTACAAGATTTCTATTTTAAATAAATGATGCTTGAGCATGCGATCAGCATATTAAAATGATTACAGAAGTAATGGCTGCTTTAAATAATAATAATATGTCATAGTATTACTGTTTTATTGTATTTTTATAGTGCTATCAAACGATTTATCGCAATTAATCTCATCAAAAATACTGAATATATGTGTGAGCACCATGTATATTTATTATGTATATATTATATTATTATATAAATACACACACATACAAATAAACATATTGTGTTTACACACACACACACACATATATATATATATATACAGTGGGTATGGAAAGTATTCAGACCCCCTTACATTTTTCACTATGTTATATTGCGTCCATTTGCTGAAAAAAAAACAAAAAAAAAAACAAAACATTTTTTTAATGTACACATATTGACAGAAAAACACAGAATTGTTGAGATTTTTGCAGATTTATTAAAAAAGGAAACCTGAAATAAAAAGTAATCTGACCCTTTGCTGTGACACTCATATATTTAACTCAGGTGCTGTCCATTTCTTCTGATCATCCTTGAGATGGTTCTACA
>JAUCMU010000042.1:7062852-7088636 GCA_032275025.1 Enteromius treurensis | reverse complement strand
ACTTTCAGCAGCCGGCAGAGGTCTGCCATTAGCCGGGACATGAAGGGGGTCCCCTGGTCGGTCAGGATCTCTGAGGGAAGGCCGACCCGGCTGGCCAGTAAGAAAAGTTCCTGGGTAATGGCCTTCGATGTTGCTTTCCTCAGGGGCACAGCCTCAGGATACCTGGTGGCATAGCCCACGATGACCAGGATGTGCTTATGCCCCCGGCCAGACTTTGGCAGCGGCCCCACGAGGTCCATCCAGATCCGCTCGAAGGGCACCCTGATGATGGGAAGCGGAATGAGCGGGCTGGGGGGAGGTTTCCATGGCGACGTCCGCTGGCAGGTGGGGCAGGCCTGGCAGAAGCGCTTCACCTCTGCGTCCATCCCAGGCCAATGGAAGCGATCACGGATGCGCTGGACGGTATTTTGGGCCCCCAGGTGACCGGCCAGCGGATGAGAGTGGGCCAGCTCCAGGATGATGTCCGTCTTTGTCTTAGGTACCACAAGGAGGTGTTTAACCGCGCTGGCTGTATGGCGAGGGCCAGAGCTTCTTCGAACCCCGGCCAGTCTATTCCTAGGAGTACAGGGACAGGTAAGTTATTCATGGCACCCACCTCCAGCTTCCACGTTTGTCCTCCTTTTCGTAGTGTTACCAGGAAGGTACGAAACGCGCTTCATGTCCCCATGGACACACGTTAAAGGTAGCTCTCCTCTTTCGACTGGCCGGGGTCCCAATACTCCGGGCTGAAGCAGAGTAATCGCACTGCCTGAGTCCAGGAGGGCATTGTAGCAGCGGCCCTGGACCTCAACTCGGGTGCGGGGTCCGGCTCTGGGTGCCTCCTGATGGACCACACAGCCATCCATCCAGGCTTTCAAAGGGGACGACGGCGGCTCCGTGGGCATGGGCTCGTCACGGGGGCTGCCAGGTCGCTGTACTGGTCGCTGAGTGCCCTCCGGCGGCCGTCGCTCCTGGACCACCCTTCGGGGAAAGGGCGGCGCTCTCTCCCCCGCCTCCCGGTGGTAGGTTAGGTCCGCCAGCTCAATGGACTTAACCAGGTCCGCCATGGTGCGGGGATTCCTCATCCCAACCGCCTGCCTCATCGTCCGGGGAAGGGCTCGCATGAGCCGGTCTACCGCCACCCGCTCTGCCACCTGACGTGCTGGAGGATCGTCTTCTAACAGCCAGTGTTCCGTTATTCTTAAAAGTTCGGCAGCTTGGGCGCGGGCTGGCTGGCGGGGCTTAAACTCCCATTCGTGGAAGTGCTGGGCAGCAGCGATCGGTGACAGCCCTAACCGGCCTAATATTTCTGCTTTTAATATTTCATAATCATTCAAATCCTCAGGGGCTAAGGAAAAATATGCACGCTGAGCTTCCCCAGTCAACAAGGGAGCCAGCGCCGCTGCCCAAACATCACGTGGCCAATTCTCCGTGTATGCTACGGACTCAAACATTTTAATAAAGCATTCCACATCGTCACTGCTGGTTAATTTTGGAATGAGGCGGGTGGCGGCAGCTCGGGGATCCGGAAGCGGGATGGCGTGAGCTGAAGGCAGCCTCAGTTCTTTAAACTGCTCCTCAAACCGTTCTTGCCTCTCCACAAGGCGTTCTACACACGCTTGCTGGCGGACACTAACCTCAGTGAGGCGTCGAAGTAATTCCTCCATTCCTCTAGGGGGAGGAGCGCTCGCCTGTGGAGAACAGAGAGTACAGATGAGTGACGAAGAAGTGGGGGTGCACAATAACAGTGGATTTCTTCGTCCCTTGTTGCGTTTTGCACCGGTTTAATTTGCCCGCATTCTCCACCAGATGTCGCCACCGGGCAAAGACAACGCAACAAGGGAACTTGGTGCAAGCCCCGAAGGGTGGATTTATTACAATGAAGTGAGTAAAAAGCAAGAAACCAAGGTGCGTGACGGTGCTCGGTGGCTGGTCTTCGGTGCAGCAGTGATCCTTCTTCTCCCAGGGTGCAGGTGACTCGTGAGGCCAAGTGAGATCCAGGTGAGTGGGTGGTAGCGAGGCCAAGCGGTCACGGGCTGAGTTCTGAAAGGGAAAGACAATAAGCATGAGCGTTCGCGGTCTCTTGCTATGGAGTCAATGCTCAGCTACCGTCTCTCTGGTAGCTGCTTTTAAGCTGCATTCTCCCGTGACCGATTGGCCCGCGGTGATTGAATCCAGGTGATCCAGATGAATGCCAGGGCGACGCTGATGACACACAGGGAATCCCGCCACAATATATATATTGGGTTATTATATTCATTGCCACACATAATGCATTAACAACATACCAATTTCAAGGAATCTGCTAATTTTATAATGCATTTGAACTTCGGTTACAATTGTATAGGAAAATATGTAATGTAGATTACGGAAATCTGTCTAAATGCTTCAAGTGTTACAATAATGATAATTGCTACGTATACATTTCCACTTTCTGCATAGTGGAACTTGTTTCTTAAGATGTTATCCGCAGTAAATCCCCCATAAAGCAATGCAAGGGAACGCCTCGCTCAGTATCTACTATATACATTTAAACAAGTAAATATAGAGCACAGGTCTGGCAGACTGTCATATATATCCTGATAAGATCCAGCTATCTACATGAGCAGACTTGATAGCACTCCCATCTTATGAACCTCAACATACACATCAATTTCCCAGCATGTCTGACAGCAGCGATAATTCCAATATATGTGTTTTGAAGCAGATTGTATCAAGAATGAATGCACCTGACACTACATGTGTAAGGATGATCTAACCACAGATGACGTGCTGTTGATGTTTCTGTGTTTTGTGGCAAGCCATTTACCAGTTTGTTGTGCATTTCTATTTCTCAGCTGTCTGGACAAATGTGTTCAAACTGTGCGCGCAGCTTTATCAGTGACGTCGCTTCTCTGCCGTACTTCATCACGACTGTGTGCTGACGCATGATTCATCGCGTCCACTCTCATGCACTCCGCTGTACTCTGATAATACGTCAGAACATAAGTCACTGTTTTCCCTCAAATAGAGGCTGATGGCACAGTGGTTAAAGGAACCATTTACATAAACATTAGAAGAATCTTAATTTATGTATGCATTTATTTACTTTCAGGTAGAATGCAAAAGAAGCAATTTCAATGCAGCTATTTAAAGCATTGTGACCAAATGAAGTCAAACAAAAAACATCAGTTTACATAAATGAAACCAATTCAATTATAAATCAACACTACTTATGCTAGGCAAACCTTTCTGGGAAATATTCACAGAAATATTGCAGAATAGAATTTGACAAATCTTTACATTGGATCATTTATTGTGTGCTAATTGATGCTAAACGTGGCTTAGCTTCACTGTTTGGAAATGGCTAGGCTGTTATGCTGCTGAAAAAGAAAAGCAGTTAGCACAATGCAAACACAAATTAGTCCTTCAAGAATATATCTCAAAAAATGAAGCCAATGATGCAATAGACTGAAATTGAAGCCGTCATCAATGTCAACACCATTTGTGTTGAGACTCAACTTTTTTTTATAATTCATAATATTTGATCCTGGAAAAAGTTCCTTTGCTTAAAATCTGATTATACGATGCCTTTAAAAAACATTTACTTTCTTTTCTGTTATATTTAACTCTTTCAACATACATTCTGATTTTAACTATTTTAAATTGCATTCATACACCGATTAGAAAGGTTTCTTAAGTAAATCGGCATATTATAATGATTTCTGAAGGATTATGTGACACTGAAATGACACTACACTACAGTAATGATACTGAAAATTTAGCTTTGATCACAGCAGTAAATTACAATAAATTTTACAATAAATTAAAAAAAGTTTTTTGTTATTTTTTATATTATACATTTTTTATTATATTATATTTTTATATTATGCCTTTTCAGATATGATCTTTCATGCAGTTGTCGTGTAGCTGATAAATGAAGTTTTTGTCTATCAAAAAAAAAAAAGAGTTGCCTCACATTTGCCGAAACGAGTTGTCAGCAATTTGAGTATTTATCTGTTACGGCCACACGTCCCAAAGTAACATATTTGCATAATTTCCGCCCACGTACTACGTTGTGAACAACTTGCCCACCCAAAAACAATTTCCACGTGGATTACATCATGTCAAGAAGACGCTGTACCCTGCGCTGTCATTCAGTTATGGCAATGGGCGTTTCGTTTTCCAACACGTGCTGTAGCGGTAGACCAATCAGAAAGGACTGCACCATCTGACCAATCACAGCAGAGAGGGCTCACGGAAAGGAGGGGTTTACACAGACTGATTCTTCTAACTGCTTAACATGAGTCGTTTACGAAACATTTAGAAATGGAGCAAAGTTAAATCTGTTTTTGGAGAAAACTAAAGTGTATTTTGACTCATAAAGCAATATTGGCAACCTTTAGGGCATAATAGGGACACTTTAAAACTTATAAGGTCACATTACTTGTGATATGCTACTGTACTACAGTTTTTTAGCTGTATTTTTGGCTCATTATGTTCACAGCTCACAGTTTAAATCAATATACACCACCAGCTTTTTCTTAAGCTTCTTGAAGTTTGTTAAAGTTAATGGTCACATACTTCTTTGACTCATTAATTTTGAGTGCTGGTTAATGCATGTTCCTTATGGGTTTTCACAAACCTGAAAGTCAAACTAATAGAATGTAATTTTTCTGCTTCTTCCTCTTCTTCATTAATTGCCCCTCCCATATTAATAAAAGCCAGGTTCAATGGTTGGGTTCACAAGTTAATGATCCATTATTTAGGGGATATGTAATGGGAGGTTAATTAAGTATGTAATGGAAACGCTTTAAAGCAGCGTGTACAGTGCAGCCACACAGATGGCCACACAAATGCTAATATAATGTGCTCTGTTATCGATTTGGAACAAAATCACAGAGTTCAGCTAATGCTAATGTTGAACCCGCAAACATAAAAAAATCATTCCATTGCATTTTATCTATTTTTATTAATCATTTGGGCAAGCTGTCAGTTATATAAATTACACTATATAGACTGATCCCAGCACTTGTGTCTTTAAGCAGCCCCACACTCCCCATAAAATTTACATAAACTGCATATGGACTTTACACGTTTTAACCACATGTGATTTCAGACACTTAATGAAGTTGGCTAGATTACTTCAATATCGCCACAGACTAGCCAGGTTTCACATTTCAGAGAGCTCGCAGCAAGCGTACTGTATGTAAATTGGAAACCTCAAATATAGCCAAACTGATGAAGCAATTCTCTCTTCTGGCTGTTCTTTGGCCTGATCTGTCAGTCAGTGTCAGCTAGCCATGTGCTGGATTGATGGTTACTGTTCAGGGCGACTGAATTCCCTGTATGACAAAATAATGAAAAAAAAGATGTATGGTTAAAGTTCAGTGGGGGACCTGGGGCTTTCATGCCTGACAAACATATTATTTGCTTGATAAACTGATAAGGCCAGAATACAAAAGAGTTGAGCAGACAAGTAACCTTTACTGAGTGAAAAAAAAAAAAAAAAAACCAATAACACAATCTGGGAAGTCTGTGGCATGCTTGTTTCTGACGGGACACTGTGTGGTTTCCGAACCAGACAAAACAAACCAAAAAATTGACACAATGTGTTAGGTGATAAATAGTGTTAAAATTGCGTTTTACTTTTATGCATCAGTTTATTTGGAGCAACAAACGGTTTCAATCGAAGTAAAGTATTAACTGGGGCACAAGGCACAATATAGTCTATTAATATGAAGCAATGTTCTGTATTTAGTGTAAAGCAATTACTGCATGCTTGTTGACACACACACAATTATACAGTATATATATATATATATATATATTTAGATAAAATGAATTGGGAAGATACTTCTGGAACCATGGGCAGTAACTGTGTAATGATTATTATTGATGCTCAACTTGCATTTAGCTTCTCAATGTTTTTAATACTACATTTAAACCCAAAATATAAGAACATATTGTTGATACTTATCATTTTTTTTCTCTGCTGACATACATAAAAGCTGCATTTTAATCACTGTTACAATTTAATAAGCTGTCGGACACTCACTATGCTCTTTCCCTTCTTTGTCCTCCATTGTGTTGGCTTTGTAGAAGGTCATGCTTTTGACGGTCATGCCATTGGGGCCTGCTTTGGTCTTTGCAGGTTTATGCTGCTCCTCCTGACCCTCAGAGTTGCTTCTCTTCGGCACAGGTTTGCTGGAGCCCTGTGTCCCAACAAACTTCTCCTCATATTTCCTCTGGCCAGGAAAAAAACAGTGAAATTGTCGGTTAAATTATGTATGTAATTAAAACTGATCAAGATCTCTTTCCAAGTCGCCTGCTTTGTGGCGGCATAAATGTCCTGAATGAAATGAAGAGGAATTTGTGGTGTATTAATGACTTGAGCACGTTGTGGGAAAGTTGTATGGCTTTGACCGACTCACTGCAACAGTGAATTTGACCACTGTTTCCACTGGGCAACGTTGGGTCCTGGTGGTAATGTGTGTGACATTTGCAGCGTATATTTGTGCATATGCGTTGACAGTTGTGTGAAGTGAGACTAATAAGAGTCTACAGGGCATTTCTAATGGATTGAACTAGTGTGTGCTGTATCTGTACCTCACTGTGAGCAAAAGCAGCTGCCGCATTCTTCTGCAGCGAGGGCTCCAGAACGCTGAGACGTTTCTTCTTCTCTTGTCGTTGGTTGGAGCGAGGCCCCTTCCCTTGTGCTTTTTCACCTTTCACGCTCACTTTCTCTTTTGTCAGGTTTCCGGAAAACGACTGTAAGGAGAATGTAAACACAATAGAGGTCTATGGGTGGCAGTTCCGCCCAGCCACCTGAATTCAATTCCCCTTTGTCCAGTGGCAACATTTGAAAGCAGACAGTGATTCTGGTGCCATGGTAATACTGAATAGTGTATAGAAAGCAATGTGGTTGTTTCAAGAAACAGCATATTAAAAATAAACACTGTGGCACTTTGTGTGTGTGTTGGTGTGTGTGTGCCTGCCAACATGACTTGATTTGTCTTCCTGTGTTGATGCTAATGTGGAAAAGAAGGCTCTAAATTACACTAAATTATATATTCTGATACTGTCAAAAAGTGTGTTTATATATACATATATACAATGTATATATAATTTATTAAGGACTATTGGTGCAATGGAAAGGCTTTAGAAGAAGTATCATTGTTGCACTTACTTTCTCTATGTTATCAACCCGTTCCAATAGTTTTGTTGTGACGGAGTGAAGCTTTAACAAGTCCATCCCATAAAATGCTCCCTCAAGAAAGTCCATTATGGTTGAGAGCTGAAACATCAAGATAACAGAGAGGTTTAATAGAAGTTATTTATAATATTGACTAATTTATGTCGTTAAAAAAAGTTGAAAAGTCATAGAACTAGATGGTATTTTTAAGAATCATTTATTAACACAATTGCATGATTCTTGTTTCTGTCTCCTTGTTAGTTCTGATTCAGTTCAAAACCATTTACCTTGATATCATCCCGGCCGGCTTCTTGCAGCTTCTTAAACCTGAAGTCTCCTTCACAGGGGTTGAGGGCAGAGGGAGGGGCGATGCAGGCACACTTCTTACAGCTGGGTCCCGCGGTGACTGTCTCCACTGTGTAGAAGTCCTCATCCTTGGCATGGCCCTCTTCAATGCGCTTGCATGCGCTCCTGCTCAGAGGCCTTACTACACACTTACACTGACAATCTGAGCCCTCAGACAGAGTCTTGACTTTATCATAGTCTCCGATGAGCTATCAGAGTAAACGGTGACAGTGATTAGTGACTTATTATACCAACCATAATTAAATAATAATTTTAATATATAATTATAAATTACATATATGATAATAATAATTGTGTTATATTTTTGTAATAGTTTAACTTAATGGTTTATAAATATTATATATATAATTATATGTTTATATATAATTAAAAAAAAAAAAATTCTAAACGTTTTTTGGTCAAAAACCACTTTATAGCTTAATAGCTTATTAATTAATAGCCTATAAATTGCAACAATAATCAGAATTCACCTTTTTAAATTTTAATAGTAATTAAACATTTATTTATTTGTGTGTGTGTATATATATATATATATATATATATATATATATATATTAGTAGTAGTAGTAGTAGTAGTAGTATATTTGCATAATTTCTTTGGACTAAAAACGCTTTAATAATAATAATGCTGCTAAATACACCATCCTTTAGTCTTGTGATCATTTAATTTGAAATCAGAATAAATTACCTGTGTCAAGATGTTTTCTTGATTGTCCATTTCATCTTCTAGCGTTGGACGGTTGTCTATATTGTCAGCTGTCTGTTGCTCCATCACACTGGCTCGTGCTAAGCAGAACGAGCCCCAGCAAAAAATAAATAACAATATTTCCATCATGCAAATTTATCAGACAAGAAGAGTTGCCGCTTTTAGTAAGCAAAGGTGTTTTTTTCTTTGGTGTTCGTCCCAGACAAAATTGCAATTGGGCTACTATTTATGCAACCCATATACTTTCAAATGTCAATCAATAGTCCATTAATTAATAAATATGTAAAGAGTTTCCCTGATGACGTCAAAATGGTCCTAGGTTTGGTTAAAATCAGTTGCTTATGATTTCTACAGACAGAAAGAAGACCTTCTTTGTGTTGGATTGCCGGTGATGAATGGATATTTGAAAGGTTTGCTGTGAGTGAGTGGGGAGGAACCTAAAGACAGGGAGGAGTTCTGCCATTAGATCAATGACCTAAACCCGCGAAATGTACAGCCTCACAGTAAATACACGTGTTACAAGGATAACAAAGATATTATTAATAAAAACATGCACATGTATAAATGTAAACATAAAATACCAGGTTCGTGATGAAGAACAAAGCACAAAATTATTTCTGGGGAAATTAATTATAACAGAAAAACTTGGTTATTAAATAATTCTAAAGAGGTTTTAGATTAATTCATTAGTTGTTTATGAGTCAAAATGCATCTATCTACTTTAGCAAGAGATCATGATTTATTGAATAAAACTCCTGTTGCCTCTGAAGTAGAGCTTTTACGCCATCTACCGACTCTACGATTGATTGCAAGTCGTCAGATGTTTTTTTTTTTTGTAAGACAATGTATACTTTAATTCGTACATCGCACGCAGTGGCAACATTACCGTAGCTTGTTGTTGATGTCATTGAAATGACATAAGGCTATCTAATTGCATATTAGCACATTTTAAAAGACCCCTGGAAAAATAAATCAATGGTCAGAGACACAGTATTTTTAAAGATTATTGTTGTGTGCAATAATAATAATAATAACAGTAATCACTTTTAATTATTCAGCAAACATTAATTTTATAAATTTGACAAAATCTTAATTTATGAAAAGGTGTTTATTACACTGAAACTGTGATGCTATTTGCAAACATGACTCTCTCTTTATTCAATGTTTTAATAAGTGGGACATGGTGTAGCTTCATAAATCATCATTCATTATTTTTATTCAAACACACCTGCTATTTATTTATTTATGACCTTAAAACAGGATATGCAACTAATTTGTCGTTTTAAATCTCCCCTATATGTTACTTTCTCTCTCTTCCTCTTTCACGCATTTATTTATTTCTCATGTATACAAATGCACTCTCACTGCTGCATAAGAACACTTAAATGTGGGCCCCAGACTGTCCTAAATCTCAAAGTGAACTGTCCTGAATTACCAAAAGCAAACAAGAGCACATTACATATGTATTTAATTTTAAAGTTCCAGATTACCATAATTCACCCTATAACAAACTAGAGTACTGATGTCATTTTTATTTTATTTGTATTTTATTTATTTTTTTATTTTATATTTTAATCATGTCTATGTTTATAACAGAACCAGGTTTGACAAAACAAATGATTGAAGTTTTTTTTATAATGCTCAACTGAGCACATGCACCTTTTTAAAACAAAAACATAAAATAAAAAATCAATAAAAATAGCAGAACAGCCGAAGACACGTCTTGTAAGGTTCAAATAATAAACCTTAATATATGTAGTTTATAATTATTATAATTTTTTTTATTAGGAAGAACATAATGTGGAGATGTTCACTTAGAGGCAAACTGACTTGATAGCTGAAAGTCACTGCAAATATTTCTAAAACTAAGAACTAAGAAGACTAGTTCTAAGAAATAATTATTATTTTATTTATTTATTGTATCCAATGCAACAACACTCCTAAGTTTAGTAACTCTAAATTCCGATTTTGTAAAGTCTCTTTTGTTTTGCTTCGGTCTATGTGTATCATTTCTATTTCTGCTTGCATGATGAAAGCATATAGATCCCTTACACTATACATGATTGCCTCACAATCCAATTATGAATCCAATATTATAACTGTCATAACTGTCTAACATAATGACAGTGTCATTTTTGGGTGTCCTGGATACTCCAAAAAACCTGACAGAAAGCTCTTTGTGTTTAGTCATTTCATCATTACATTTCATATAATTTTAGTGGGAATGTCCATATGTCAGTGTCTGTAGGTTTGGCAGCTCCATACAAAAGTCTATTGTGTAGATACAATGCCCTTCAGCAGTGGGAACCGGCACTGAAGCTGTTCTTGACATTGACTCAAACCTACAAGTATGCTGCCATAGGTCTTAAATCAAAAGCCATGTTTTTCATCACAGGTGTCTATTGTTTAATTTATCAAGCGTCTGCAACAGCCTGGCAATGTTCCAGTGTGGAGTTTTCATCCTGTGTATGTCACCGATGCAGTTGAAAAATGGATAAACATCCACGAATGGCTGTTTAAAGGAATGGTTCACCCAAAAAAAGATAATTTGCTGAAAATGTACTCACGCTCAGGCCATCCGAGATATAGATGTGTTTGTTTCTTCATCAGAACAGATTTGCATTACATCACTTGCTTATCAATGGATCCTCAGGAGTGAATGGGCAGTCAGAATGTGAGTTCAAATAGCTGAAAAAAAATTATAATGATGAGATAACTTTTTCACCAGAGATAGCAAAATTATACATTAGATAGAGGATGTATGTTTTAGCCAGAAAAACAAAACAAAACAATACAAAACACACTTTAATGTAAATGTTTATTATCAGCTTGCAGGTTTTTGCTTCACCAGATGATGCCTTCAGTGAGAAATGTAAATGTAAATGGTCATGCAAATAAAGAAAACACATTGAATGAGAAAGTATGTCCAAACCTTTGGCCTGTACTGTACTGTATATATATATAATAGTAGGTTTAAGATATGCAGCTGTAATTTTTCAAGTTGAATGCACAGTCTTTGGTACAACACAGGTGGGGTGTCTGAACATGCTTTCGTTATCAGAAACCTGAATTTATTGAACATAGCTTCGTTAAGTACAGTGATATTCATTCATGTGACTGGATTAAATTCCAAGTTGCAAAAATGTGCATTGTGTTTTCCTGTTAATCTGTTAAAATATTGACCCAAATTTTCTGATGTTCTCACTCGAAAACAAACAAAAAACACTATAATTATGACTATTTGAGGGCATTAGATTTGCTTTGAAACATTAGACATCAGGCTATGTTATTTAAATGTTAATTTCCACTATAAATATCTATAAATTGGTGTTCAGACTTAAATATTTCTGATGTTCATTTATCATGTTTTCTATATGCATGGGGGAAAACACAATTTAATCCAATTCAGTTAAAGTTTATTTATAGCCTATAGCCCTTTTTACGATATGAATTGTTGCAAAACAGCTTGACCAGAAATTACGTTTCTACAATTTGTATATATATTGTAAAAAATGTCATATATTTAACTTATGGCAAAATTCAGCATGTAAATATTGTCTTTTTATGTTTGCCACTCAAGCTAGTTGAATGTTTTATGAAAAATAGGTCAATAACATGAAACTGACAAGCTGTGATCAGGTGACAAGGATGCTACAAAAAGCCAGGTAATTCCGAGTGCCTTTGTGTAACTGTCCTGTTATTAGAAGTGCACTCAGACTATTCACATGACTAATGTAGGCAGACGTCTGTTTCTGGATCCTATAGGGATAGATGCTGTACTTTGAAATCTACAAGGTCAATCACAATGGGTCTGACCAGCCCCCTTTTCTTCTCTTTTCTTCCAGCAGGTTGTAAAGCCATTAATGCATCAAGGGTTTCGTTCACCGTTAGACCTCAAAGTGCGAGCCCCTCTCTCTCTTTAGTCTTTGGTTAAGATCAGGGGGGCGAGGTCTCCTTGTTCTCAAATGAACCATGTACTGTCTCTGGACTGCAAGATTCGGACATATTCTACTACACTACTTTGTCTTACACTTATGGATTATTAATACGGCAGCAGGTGCAAATGTTAAGGTAAATCGCGTTCGTTTTGTACAGTTCGCTGTGAAACACGTTTTGGGCTTGAAGTCAACTGCTAACGCTGATTTGAATAAGCGCTCAGTAACAAATGCCGGTTACAATGCGGGAAACGAGAAGAGCCACTGTGGCGGGCTTCACATCAAACTTTCACACCAAAACACGGTTTGACCACGTCCACGAGCGCGACATTTCTCTTATATCAAAGCCCAGCTGGATGTTTTATGTCTTGAATTTCCCAAATTAAAGCTGTACATAATTGTTTTACGATTTTGATTGCGAATTATAAAACTCTTTGATATTACTTTATTGATACCTGAACAAATCTTGGGCTAAGAAATGAATTAGCAGTGAATTGTTATTCTTGAAAATCTCTTTTATGGCTTATGCAGGTGACAACTTTTCTTTCTGTTGAATGTTTGAGTTGAGAGCGAGTTGATTCGAGGTGAATCTAGTGATGAGAACTTTGACTCATTTCCGCGAGTCGGTTCTTTCGAACAGTTAGTTTCAAAGAACCTTATTAAAAAAACATTCTGTCACCACGTAATTACGTAATCTTTTCATGAGTTTTAAATTATTAATAGCTAAAGGGTAATGTTTTCACTTCACTGTTTTAATGACATCAATACCTAATAATTATGGAACTTTTTTATAACTTCCTTATATTAATATTATGATTCTCATAATGTCATGATAAACGTTCTGCGTTCATCATTCTCAAAATGTCCCTATACTGTTGTACCTTATGAACATTCTAAGAACCGTTTTTGTAACATTTAAATAGTGTTCTAACCGCGGAAAGGACATTCTAACGTTCTAAGGATAGCCCAATAAACATAAAGATTCAAAATTTGGAAGAACATTTTGTAACCTTTAAATAACAATCACATACCATAACAAAACAACTGGAAATTTCAGCTTTTTAGAATTTCAAAGCTAATTTTTCAGTGTTGTTGCAGTCATTACTAACCTATTTAAACATCACAATAGTCAATCATAAAAATAAATTAATTTACACTGCTTGTCTGCTTTTATATGTTTTAGGTTACTTCTTAAAACGTACTTGTATTTATAATGTCATTCTAGCCAATCTAGCCAAACTTATTTCACCACTTTTGAAAGAACAGATTCAAAGTTGTGAACTAGATGACCGTTGATTCAAGGATTCGTTTCTACCGACTCACTGAAAAGTTTCGAATCAAAAGAATGAATTACAATGTAAAGGTTTATTCGTGTCCTGTTGCTACTGTAGTCCAAAAATAACGCATTATCATTCCCTAATATGTTTGGTCTAACATTTATTGGCGTTATTCATCCAAGCTGTTGAAAGCAATATTACTGTTGTGCTATAAAAGATGTTTTGATGCTGCTCAGTTCAGCGCGTTTATGACCGGTTCGACCTGACTGGCGCCGTGTTCAAGCATCAGCAGACTAAACTCAACTGAAGTGACATTTCGAAACTCATGAGCCCATGTGGTCTCCTTAGGGGGTCTCTGTTTTAGCATGCATTAGAAAGTGGGGAAAAGCCTATTGTCTATTTAGAATGTAAACATCCAGAGGGCATTCAGATAAAAAACATATGGCCATGCAGACTCTTGTTTGGATAAGATCCCCTTAACATCCTCGGCGTTTTGGGGGGGGCTATTTGGGTTTGTAGAGAGAGGCTGCTAAACTCCCACACCATTATGCAGTTCTACAAGCCTGTCGGAGAAGTAAGTGTTTCTGCTTTAATGCCTCACTGTAAGTCCATATTCTGCTTTAAATGTGCTTTTAAAGAGACTCAGTCATGAAAAAAGACAGAAAGTGGGCATCTATGTCAAAATGTCACTTACAGACAAGTTGATTTCATTCTTAAGTATATCATAACTTTCCAAATGTCAGTTGTGGATTAAAAGGCGCACTGTTCAGGATGGGTCAACGGGTGCATAGCTCTAGGAAGAAAATGGTCTTTGTGTAAATCCTCCTCCTTATACCAATATCCAAACTTTGACCATTAAAGCTGGTTTGAGATCAACCATGCTGGGCAGCTCTTCTCTTGGAGAGCTTCACAAGACTTTCTATGGAGCCGTGCCTGTGTTGTGTTAAAGTTCACTGATGCACGGCTTGAAGAGGAGCGATTAACCTGCTGTCTAGACAACAGGAGTCTGCTTAATTTGCCTACAGTCGCTGGCCCTTTCATCTGGGCCGTTAGGGGGGCTCCATTCACCTTCGACTCCATCTGTTCCCTAAACCTGCCCTCCACTGCTCGCTCTCTCTCTCTTTAGTCACAAAGTCTCACTAAACTTTAATGTCTAGGCTTGTCTGGGCTTCTTCGATGAAAATTCATAGACAGCCAGTCTGTTTTGGATTTTAGCCAAAGTGCTTTTTTTACTGTCCTATTTTTCTTTTTTGTTCTGCTCTCTGTTTTCTATTCTCATCACACTCTATTCTACACTTCTATTTATACTACTTAGAGTATCAGTACTGCGAAATCTTCACAATCTGTATGACATTGCAAATGTATTTTTAATGATGTCCAACACAGAAAACAAGCTACAAATATTTTATATTCTGTATATTATGTTTTATTATATTATAATGTAAAATTTGTAATGTGTTGTCTTAAGTTGCTTTATTTCTTCAAATTTCATTGGGTCCAACATAGGAAACAAAATCTGTACTACAACAACATTAGATTAATATTAGTGCCTCGAGAGTCATGACCGCTTTTACCCACAAAGTTACACAGAAAAGTGCTTGTATCTGACAATAATTGCCATTGTTTACAGATTTTCCATGTTATCATGCAAGTGTGCAGCAGTGAAGCACTGTGTCTCTGTCTTTGCCAGGACAGCAGTGAGGGGAGGGAGGATTTCCAGAGGCAGCCAGACGAGGTAGCACAGTGGTGGGGTGAATGGAGCAGCTGGTCCACCTGTTCCCGTACCTGTGGAGGAGGAGTGCGCTCTCAAGAGCGTCACTGTCTGCAACAAAGGTACGCCGCTCTCAGATATTACACAGGCTCATTTAGATCTAACCCCAGGAAAAAATAACCTCTGTACTAATCAGAAGTGACAGGTCTGATGCATTGTGCAAGGTTCTCCACTATGGGTTGAAGGCTGTCAATTTGACCCTGCTCTGAACCCACTTTTCACACCGGGTAATTTCACTCACCATTAACTTGAAGGTCACAGAATTAATTTAATGCAGGATTATTTGGCCTAGAATGCACCGTTTCCCTTTCATGTTGTTTGACTTACATTTAATTTCATTTTTAGATGTATTTTTACATTCGTAATTAATTTATTTATTTGTTTTAGTTCATTTTAAGCAAATAGTTTATTCATTTTCTCCAAAGAATGAGAGAAAATATGGAATTTTCCCATCCATTAAAGATAAAACGTATATAGATCAATGTTTCCTTTCCTCAGCCTATACCAGTGTGTAGACTAACCCAAGTGAACCCTCACATGAGAGAGGGGGAAATGGGAGAGAATTCCCCCTTGACTAATATCCTCCAGAGCACCCAGAGGAATGTCATGTGGAATGAACATCAATCCACTGGCCCACATAACACAGGAATTCTGCTCAGAATGACAAACATATTTATAAAATGGCTTTTAGAGCAAATGGTCAAACATTACTGAGAGATTCTGCTGGAGATATGGGCCCTAGCTGAGCCAGTCCAGCTGGCCTCCATTAGCATTTCCCAGTATGGTGGAGGCAGCAAAGGTGTGTGTGGGGGGAGGGGACGGAGAGAGCTAGAAAGATGAGGACAATCATGTATGGAAACGTTTAAAGGGATCACGATGGCATATGCTGTGGATATGGATGTGGGTTATACCAGTATGGGATGCTGAAGTACTCATGTTAACTAGTTTACTGCCTAAAACTATGTGGTATTCATTGGAGATATAAATATTATTATATTTATTATAATATAATAAAAATGACAAAAAATCAAGTAAAAAAAAATATTAAAAGCTAATTAATAGTATTTAAAATTAATTATATATATATATATATATATACCGTTAGTGTATTAATAATATTACGCTTATACTAGTCCCCAGCTAGATAAACCATCCATGGACTGGTTTGGTCGAGTACTAGTGTAGGCAGTTTTTATTCCGCAGTAAAAAGTAAAAAAAGGGTCAATTTTTAAGGATTTTTATATATTTTCATATTCGTTTTTTTATATCTGAAATGTATGATTTTGGATATTTAAATGTGCAGCTCTTTTACCCTGTGTTTATATTTATACCACATTTGCACTTAAAAACAAATAATAATTTATTAACTAACAAATCTTAATAAATTTTTTTTTTTAATGTTGAGATGCCTGAATTCACTGAAAACCCCTGATTTAAGTTTTAATAGTTTTTTTCTACTGTTTTGTTAGACAAAATTGAAAATTAATATCGGCTATGTCCACTGTAACAGTAAAATCATAATCAGCAATAGGTAGGTTCATTCTTATACATTTTGAAATGTCCCATCAAGATCTGGAGGACTTATATACAGATAACCCCTTTTCAGACTGACGTCGACCCAAAACATCAACAGTTCCTTCTGCATTGGACCGTCCAAACAGTATCAGCTGTGTACAAATCAGGTATGGCCAAAAGTGAGATCTTCATAAAGATGTTATTGTATAATTAAAGGATAACCCATAATAATGTGACTGTGTTGCTGGGTGGAATACTTCATCCAAGCCATCTGGCATAACTGCATTTTTACACATGTTGGCTTGAAGCTATAATATCTGCAGGCTGTTTGACCTGCTGCCTGGCTCACGAGCTGTGTCTTTATTGTTGTCTGGATGTTTGCCTAGCCGTGCCCAAACAGCAGAATCAGCTTCAAACAGCACCAGTGCTCTCAGTTCAATGCCAAAGCCTTCGGCAGGAAGCACTATGAGTGGGTTCCACTTTATCCGGGTAAAAAAAACGTCTCTCAGTGTTTTCTTTTTCCACCTCTTTCTTTCTCTCTCTTTCTTTTTTTTTTTCCCCCCCCAAATTTCTTTAATTTGCTCTGCTTCCTAGTCTTTCAGCCTTTCAGTGCCTTAGACTCTTCTGAATTTCTTGTCTTGGCCGCTGGCCAGCTCTATTATAGCTCACAGATGCCCCTTTAGTATTGTTTCCTCAGCCCACAGTCCCTTATGTACAAAAGAGGCCTCTCAATGACATATTATCTCAAGAGGACTTCTCTGAAGCATAGATCGTAATAATGTTTTGCTGATGTCACCTCTTGTTCAGATGATTACATTAACATCTCCAATAAGCCATGTGACCTCCAGTGCACCACAACCACAGGAGAAAGGCAGCTGTTGGTGCCTGCCCATGATGGGACGTTCTGCAGGGACGGTATCTACCAGGGCGTTTGCATCGAGGGCCAGTGTCAGGTGTGTCAGAATAGTATTTGGTGCAAAGGTTATTCCAAACTTCAAGCAGCCAATGTTATGTAAGTTGAGAAGGTTACATTAATGCTACTGTATATATTCAGGTTTTTAAGTTGACATTCACTTTATTGGTTGATAGCGATCATGAATCATCATAAATTTAAAATGAATAAAACCAGATTTATATGTGTGTTAGATGACAGCAAAGGTAAAGGTGTATTAATCAGCATATGAGAATGAATCATTTAGAATCTTCTAAATATATGGTGCTGTATGGGAAAGTCTATTTCTTTGTGATAAACAAAAACACATTTGCCCTGTGTTTTGAGATTATGCTCAGTGCTAACTGTTCTATTCTTGTGTTTGCAGGTGGTAGGGTGTGATGGGAAATTGTATTCCAGTAAAACCATAGACAAATGTGGAGTCTGTGGTGGAAACGGAGGTTCTTGTTATCGCGTCTCAGGATCTTACCGGAAAGGAATCACACAGTTAGGTATACCTTATGTTAGCATTAAAGGCTGAATAGACTGTCTCTGGACAAATTTGTTACCTTTTATGCATTTATTTTATAATTAAACTGATTGTTGGATACAGCCAAAAATGAAAATTCGGTCATTAATTTGCTGACCCTCTTATCACTCCAAACCTGAACAACTTTCTTTGTTCTGTAGAACACTAAAGAAAATATTCTAAAGAACTTATTAAACACAAACATTATGCATAAATTACTACATGTAACAGATCATTTCAAATGTATTCATTTGTCGTTGTTTCTTTAGGTTATGTGTTCATAACCAACATACCTTTTGGTGCTACTGATATCCAGATCATAGAGCGGCGGAAAACTGAAAATATCTTGGGTAAGAGTTACTTGGTGGGGAAAGAGAAAAGAGAAAAAAACAACAACAAAAAAAAAACTATTAAATATCTCTTTTGTCATCTCCTAGCTCTGTCTGATGAAGCGGGTCACTTCTTCTTCAATGGAAACAGTGTGATTGACAATCCACAGAACTTCCATGTTGCTGGGACAGTCTTTAAGTATAGGAGGCCAGCTAACCTCTTCTCTGATGGCTTTGAGTACATCATGGCTCAGGGTCCCACCCATCAGGCCCTGAATGTCATGGTAGGTATATAGGTATGTAAAATCATCACAACCATGTTTTTATTTTTATCTAATATGTAAATACCTAAGCCAGCTGGAATATAATATAAAATTAGTTTTTTTCTTAGTACCTGTTTTCTTTGTTCAGTATTACAACCTCAATGGAAAGATGCCTCACATCACATATGAGTACACAGTCCCTCGAGCTCCAGAGCTGACTCCCATGGTCTCTACGCCTGAGCAACCTCAAATAAGCAACCTGATGTCAAAGACGTCCAAAGAACCTTCCTTGGCAGAGCAGAAGGTAAACACGTCCTCTACGGAGCTCTCCTCCACTCATAATGAAATCGAGGCTCGTAAGGACTATGGGAAGAAAGGCAACCAGAGCACTTCACTTGGACCTCAAGATAATGTGGAGGTGCACGTGGGTCATGAGGAGCTGTTGTGGGAACTTCAGGCCTCTGTAAACTTCAGTGAGCTGCCTGGTCTGGTGTTGTTTAGACCTGCCAGTGAGGTCCTTCAGAACGAGCTAGATGATGAAATGCACCATCTTGAGGCACAAGGTAGTTTTGGTAAGTAAGCTTTAGGGCAAACATTTTGGGTTCATTAATTGGAATTTCATGTTGCTTTCACTGTAGAGGATTTGGTACGAACTGACTGGGTCTGACTGACCATAAGGTCATCAGTCTTTTTGGAAAAATATTTTTGGATAGTTTTGTAAAATATTATATTAAATAATTAAAAAAAAACGTTATGAATATATTTAAAATATATTTTGCTTCTGTGATGGCAAATCTTACTCCAGTCTTTAGTGTCACTTGAGCCTTCGGTCACTATAATTTGGTATCATTATCAATTTATTAATATGCTTGAGGAAAACACAGTGTGTGTATATATATATATATAAAGAACAGCATTTATATCAAAATAAATCTTTTACATTATAAATGTCTTTATAAAGGTTGTATAGATTTTTATCAATTGAATGTGTCCTTGCTCAATAAAAGTGTTCATTCTTTTTTAAAAATCTTACCAAACCCAAACTTTTGAATGGTAGTTTATATTATACATGCTGTAAAAGTCATCTAAAATATACATTTTATATTTAGTTCATCTACTGTATATATTTTTTTAAATATTGTGTACTATAAAGAAAAGGCTTAGATGTCATGGATTGATTGATTGATTTCCCATATAAACATGCTTTGCGATTGTCCAGGCCCTGATTCCAACCTGATTGATGGTGATTCATCTAGTTCCAGTGACTCCAACCACACATCTACACCGGTGCTAAGGAGTCTTTTTTATGACGGAGCGTCCTGGCCTTCAGGCTCCAGACAGCCCTGTAAAGACTCTGCACTCACGGGTTGTGCTGCACTCAAGCTCAACTCTTCACTGGACAACAGCCTGACACTGGAAATCTACCCCGGCAACCTGGACATGCACGGTCCAGATGAGGAGTCTGTGTTTGAGGCCAGGACTAATGACTCAACAAGCCACCGTTCCAACCTCCTCCAGCTCCACCAGGTGGAGCCAGTGCAGACCCCCCCCAGTGAGAGGTCAGACGGAAGGCACATGAACGGATTGAGCCTTTAGATGAATGCTCTGACATATTTATTGCCATGGTCTGGCCCGAGTTGTTATGAATGGAAATGTGCACCAATCTTTCAAAATGTCACTGCATCCTTTCCACAGATGTGCTTGTTAGGGTAGAAAAAAGTTTTTTCCCTTTCCCAGCCTCAGTTCTCCTTCAGTTCTCAAAGGACAAGTTAACATGAAATTATAAAGAATAAATGGGCCTTTTCTTAAATTATTGATATGTAGGAACTGGGGGATTTACATTTTCCGCTATAGTAACTGTATTGAAGATAATGCAGTCCAGTGAATCAAATTCTTGTTCAGACTTAAGCAAACATACAAAGTGTGAAAACGTCAGGGTGGATGAATTCAAGGTCTGAGTTATAAGTGCACTCGTTTTAGCCTATGCACTATAAAATAACAAGCTTTAATTTTTTTATAGTTATATTTTTGCCTTTCTGGCTGTATTTGGGCAGTTTGAATTAAGGCAGGAATCATGTGGAGAAAAAAATGAGGAGAACAGGGAAAGGACCACAAGGCAAATCAAACTTGGACCGGCCAATTCCTGTCTAGACTCTTGTCATAATTAAACGACTAATTCCAAAACATATAAACAGAAAAAAATGTAGATTTTTTTTAAGCAATGTGTATGCACATTATGTGTTTATGTATATATATATATATATATATATATTAAAAAGGTTTTGATCCAAATGTTGACTAGTATATATTTATTTTATTTTGATTTGGATAAAAAAAATAAATAAAAAAGTCCAGCTAACACACAATAAAACCCCCTTTACACACAGTGTTTATATATATATATATATATATGTGTGTGTGTGTGTGTGTAATTTATAACTTACTGTTTTATGCTGCATATAAGGGGTTAAATTTTGTGTTACAAAAGACTTGTTTTCCTTGTGAATAAATAGTTTAAACTTATTCAAAACATTGTTTTACTATTTTATACGATAAATACAGTATCTAAATATATAATTGTGTGACCAGTAAAAGTAAAAAAAAAAATTAAACAACACTGATCACCATCTTTTTCTGGCCTTTTCTCTTTTCTCCGATTCCAGCAGTAATGAGTTTGAGGTGGTATCTCTAGATCACGACATCAGCATTTCTGACATGTACAGATGGAAGGTTTCTGCCTATGCTCCCTGCAGCTCGACATGTACAACAGGTGACATCACAAGCACACACAGACACTGTGACACATGCAAACACACAACCAACCTGACGCTTTACACTGTGTCTGTAGGCATAAGCACTTCTTATGCCTTATGTGTGAAGTATGATGGGTCAGAGGTGGATGAAAGCTACTGCGATGCTTTGACCAGGCCGGAGCCCACACATGAGTTCTGTACAGGGAAAGAGTGCCTGCCCAGGTTTGATACTAAAAACTTGAGTTTTGATAGGCTTTGCTTTACTATAGGTAAATTCATAAGCGTAGATGTTTGGAAGCAGCAGATGCTGTTGATCATGGATCTTAAGTTGTTGTTTTCTGGCAGGTGGGAAACTAGTCGCTGGAGCGAGTGTTCCAGGACATGTGGAGAGGGCTTTCAATTCCGCACGGTGCGCTGCTGGAAGATGATGGCGCCGGGATTTGACAGCTCTGTTTATGATGAGCTGTGTCAGGCTGCGGAGCTGCAGAAACCCATCACACGGAAAGCCTGTAAGAGCAAAAGCTGCGGCCCGCAGTGGGAGATCTCTGACTGGTCTGAGGTCAGTGTGTATAGGCTTTAGTGTCAAGGCTTTGTTTAAAATCTACATGTGAATTGAATATTAACAGCCAAAACTGATGCATTCGTCCGGGTTTAGCTGCTTTAATTCTGTCATTAATTACTCACCCTCATGTCGTTCCAAACCCATAAGACCTTCGTTTATCTTTGGAACACAAATAAAGATATTTTTAGTGAAATCAAAAAGCCATCTGACCCTCCATAGACAGCAATACAACTGAAATGATCTCAGATCCAGAAACGTAGTAAAACATTGGCAAAACAGTCCATTTGACATCAGTGGCTCAACTTCAGTTTTGGCCAAAGGAAATAAAATTAACATCATTGAACTTCTTCCAACCATTCTTCTCCCCTGACTTACATCTTCTGCCATTTACGAGAGTAACACAATGTAATGTACACTTTTATCTTGGCGTAAACAACTGCAGATTACATACATGTGCACACTTTCCCCTGAATGCAAACAGGGCTGATTACGTCAAATACGTTAAAGCTTGCGTACAAGTTGCATTATAATACTCTATAAAATGGCGGAAGACGTAAGTCAGGAGAGAAGAATGGTTGAGTAAATTATGTTATTTTTGTTTTCTTTGAGCAAAAAAGTATTCTGCTAATGTCACAAAACTGAAGTTGAGCCACTGATGTCACATGGACTGTTTTACAGATGTTTTTACTACGTTTCTGGATCTTGGATCATTTCAGTTCCCTGTCTGTCAGTCACTATGACGTTATGTCGTGACGACAGACTGGGGTCATTACATGGGAGCCCTGATTCGTTCTGATAAGAGAACACACCAATCAGAATTGGCTAGTGGAATCTGCATGCTGAACCACTTTCCGCTGAGCGGGTATAAATAGGGCAGCAGGTGCATCCACTCATCAGATTTTGCTTCGGAGCCGAGATCTGTTTAGATGCAGTTCTCTCAAGAACGCAGTGCTACAAGAGAACTTCAAGGAAGCGAAGGGCTGTTCGGTGTGGCGTTAACAATGCAATCAACGGAGTTCCTGTGTGTTCCAGCAATTCCCTTGGGCGTTTCACAAAAGAGCAGTTTCTGACACGGTTGGCAGTCGTCTTTTTAAAGATGCCATTCTGGCCGTGTCCTTCTGGTTGTGGTCACTATCTGTCAGCCACTGACAGCCACGTTCGCTGTCTTCAGTGCCTGGGGCTCCAGCACGCTGAAGACCCCTTCGGGGAGGGGTCATGTTCTCATTTTGAGGAAATGCCCCTGGCAGTGCTGCAGTCTCATCTCTTTTCTTCCTGGGGAGTGCGAGTGAGTCGACATCTGCTCCCCGTGTTGAGTTCACCGCTTCTGGCGGTGACTCTGTGGGGAGGGCAGGTGCTGACTCGAGGACTGTGAGAGCTTCCCCGCCAGGTAAGTCCTAACGGGCCTCTCACACTTTTTGCAGGGACTGCTCCAAGCAGTTCGCCGATGATTTGTCTGGACCGCCTTCGGGTGGCCCTCCCATTTCATTCGGTGGACCGTTGGATGATCGTATGTCGATCACAGCATCGGGGGATGGGTTTTCATCTCGGGAGGATGAAGATTTGACTGGACTGCCTCCTTCTGGCGCTGCAGCCTGAGCCGAGTCCGACTCGGAGATGATTACCATGCTCCCTCGGGTAGCCGAGAGCCCTGGTTCCTTTCTTCCCCAAGGTGCATGAGGAGGTGACGAAGTCGTGGGAGGCTCCTTTTACAGCCAGAACTGTCTCATCTCCCTCCTCCGTCCTCACTACCCTCGACGGTGGAGCAGCTAAGGGTTACGAGGGCATTCCCCAGGTTGAGTGTGCTGTTGCGGTCTGCTCGTCGCCGAGGGCGCCCCCGTACTGTGGCGGAGGCCCCGCTGAGTGCTGAGACTATGTCAAGGCTGCAGCGTAGGGCCCCACGCAGGAGGACGGCGCCGTCCCCATCTCCAGCGAGCACCAAGCCCTCAAAGAAGACGGCTAAGCGCCCCTGAGACGGGCGACTTGGAGAGGCGAGAGACTTGTTCTTGGGAGATGGTGACCGCACTTTGTTCCCTTTGTTTTGCGTTCTGCCGCAGGCTCTAGGGCCACCGTCACCCACAGCACCTCTCATTGCCAGCGGCCGGGAAGTCATGATTCAGGGACGCACTGCTTCCCACCGGACATTCGGCCAGTCACTCCGGGGACATGGGCAGTGGCACTGTGTAGAGTCATAATGGGGTTTCCTCTGCTCAACTCAGTTGCCCTGCTTACCGCTGCACACCTTCAGACAGCCCGTTGAAGTGGCTCCTCCGGACGATCCAGTTCGGCTATGTGATTCAGTTCGCCCCGCGTCCTCCAAGGTTCATTGGCGTGCTCGAGACAGTGGTGGCAGCCCTAGAAGCCTCTGTACTGCAAGAGGAGATTGCTGTCCTCCTGGCAAAGGATGCAATAGATCTGGTCCCTCCAGCCGAGATGAATTCAGGGTTTTACAGCCCTTACTTCATTGTGCCAAAGAAGGGTGGTGGCCTCAGGCCCATCTTGGACCTGCGAGTTGTGAACTGCGCATTATACAGGCTGCCGTTCAGAATGTTGACGCAGAAACGCATTATCAAAAGCATTCAGCTCCAGGATTGGTTTGCAGCGGTCGACCGAAAGAACGCTTACTTCCATGTCTCAATTCTTCCTCGACACAGACCGTTTCTACGGTTTGCATTCGTGGGTCGAGCATGGCAGTACAGGGTCCTTCCCTTCGGGCTCTCCCTGTCACCACGAGTCTTTACGAAGTTTGTGGAGGGCGCCCTTGCTCCGTTAAGGGAAGTGGGCGTCCGGATCCTTAACTACCTCGATGACTGGCTCATTATGGCCCATTCGCAAGAGCAGTTGTGCGAACACAGGGAGCTGGTACTTCAGCACCTCAGCCGGTTGGGGCTACAGGCCAGCTGGGAAAAGAGCAAACTCTCTCCAGTAAAAAGAAAAGAAAATCTTTTCTCGGTGTGGAGTTAGACTCATGACAGCGCGCCTCACAGAGGAATGCGCTCAGTCAGTGCTGGTCTGCCTGAGTTCCCTTGAAGGCAAGAGAGTGGTCCCACTGAAACACTTTCAGAGGCTCCTGGGGCATATGGCTTCCGCAGCCGCTGTAATGCAGCTGGGATTACTCCATATGAGACCACTACAGCACTGGCTGAACTCCCGGTTTCCGAAATGGGCATGGCGCCACAGCACACTCCGAGTGGTTATTATTTCCGCACCGAGGGGACCCTTGGCACAGATGCAATGGCACACAGCTGGCCGCAAGGCCTACAAAAGTACGCCTTCCCCCCAGTGAGCCTTCTCGCACAGACTCTGTGCAAGGTCAGGGATGACGAGGAACAGGTCCTGCTGGTTGCACCATTCTAGCCCACCCGGACCTGGTTTGCGGAACTCATGCTCCTTGTGACAGCTCCTCCCTGGCGCATACCTCTGAGGCAGGATCTCCTCTCTCAGGGGTACAGCACCCTGTGGCACCCGCGTCCAGATCAATGGAACCTCCATGTGTGGCTCCTGGATGGGACACGGCAGACCTGAGTGTTCTTCCACCAGAGGTGGTTAACACGATCACTCAGGCAAGAGCCCTCTCTACAAGGCGAGCTTATGCCCTGAAGTGGAGTCTGTTCGCTGACTGGTGTTCTGTTCATGCGGAGAACCCCCGATCATGCACAATTGGAGTAGTGCTTTCCTTCCTGCAAGAAAAGTTGGA